>JANEHK010001601.1:0-12119 GCA_025960845.1 Tachycineta bicolor | reverse complement strand
CTCTAGCTCTAGCTCTAGCTCTAGCTCTAGCTCTAGCTCTAGCTCTAATCTCTGTCTCTCTCTCTACCATCTAGCTCCTGCTTGGTTTGACAATGCAAATTCTGCCACCTACTGACGATGAAGATGAACCTGCAGTGTACGGACAGGTGAGAAAGGCCGGGCTCACACAGCTGCTGGCGGGCGGGCACTCTGTTAACTCCGCCGGCACCGTGGTTTAGCCAGGCACTCTGCCTGCATGCTCAGAGCATAAAAGGATGAGTTGGTGCAGCACAGCAGTGCATGAGAAGGACGGCCAAACCAGCACGTACAAATCCAGTTCGTTCATCAGCACACGCTGGAAGTTCTGCTGCCTCCGGATCTAGTATTTAGAGAGCTCAATGAGTACATTCAGCACAGTGAAGAGGGAAAGGCAGCAGACACTGATGCTCTTTCACAGTCCTTTGGCTTACTGGAGAGCAATCAGCACTCTCCATCTTTAAAGTGTGTCAGCCACACAGTGATTTAATGAGATTTTGCAATTTCCTAAAATGTCAGATGGCTCTGAACTGAACCATACATAAAAAAGACAACATCTGAATTGGTGAAAATCATTATCCAGTGAAAATATATATACTGATCTCTGCCCAAACCCTTCTCAGCTTATTTTCATTGTCCTCTGTCTTGTGCACAGGTTCTAGGAGGATACAGCATTTAGGGTAAAGGTTGCTTTGCCTGCTGTTACAAAAGGAAACAGCAATTTGTGTAATGTTTAGAAATGTGATTATAGAGAAAAATCATATGGGTTAAAGCATTAGCTTTTACATATCTACCCTGGAAGCATTCCTAAATAGCTAGGTATAAACTAATTGCTACCTGCTACATTTCTCAGTGCTTACCTACAGCAAAATCTGTCTTCAAGCTTTTGTAAAGGGGGTGGCAAATGCACAGAAACTACAGTTGAAATAACAGAGAGGGAAAAAGCTACACTACTTAAAGGATGTGTTGCTAATTAATAAAGTCCACAATTAATCATCAAAATATTAGCAAGGGCAGACTGCAACAGAATCCAGGCTTGCCATCTCCGTTTCCCTTATTCCAATGACTTGAAAACCCTTTATCCCTGACACAGACAATCAACTTGAAAATTTGACAACTTCACTGTGCATCAGTATCACAGTTAAAACATTTGTAGTCCTTTACATGTTGTAAGAGTCACTAGGCCACAACTCGGGACTGGATACAACTTTCCTACTCCAGAGGAGGCACACTAGAGCATACACACACAGACATGGTAACAATAAAAAACAACCATAATCCTAATGAAATAGTGCTAATGATTGATACTTCATGCCCATCTAAAAACTCACAGAATAAATGCTGCAAGAGGTATTCAGCGAGATATAGGAAAGGAAAACACAAGAACAGCAGGAGCCAGTATCTTCCCTACACAGAGTGAGGGTAGTTCATCTGCCTCATCTTTGCCAATGTGTTACACACACAGTTTGACACCTACTTAATGACTTCCATGATGACTTATAGATCAACCCCTCCTCACAACAGAATGGATCTGCACTATAAACCAAACATGGTTCGTCCTGTAAGCTCACTAGCTGAGATGGAGATTATCTGTTTCTCCAAGAAATTTCATAGGAAAATACAGTATCCCAAATCCACTACCTTGCTCTAAAGAAGGATGAAATGCAGTCAGCTCTCCTAATTCTTTCATAAGTTAGCCTACACTCCTGATAAAGGTAGATTCACTCATTAGAGAGGTGGAAGAAGTCCCCTCTTCCCTGTACCCTGCCACCAGTGCTAAGCAGCAGAATGTGTCCTATCAGAGATTTTGTGGAATTGGTGTCTTTGATGAATTAAACTTTATCATAGGAAGACATTTATTTCAGGAAAGTCTCTGAGGTTGACCTGTTTGGCAAATGTGATGGGTAACACCTGAAAAAGAGAACAGGTCTCTCAATCCTACCTGAAGCTATTTCAGACTATTATTTTACCATCACTTTTATTGCAACTGAGTTCTCTTGTTTAAAGAAATATTTTTACTAAGCAGCTCCTCATTGAAAAATGTAAGTTCCTTGAAATAGAATCTTCTTAGCAATGCAGAAATCTTTCCCTAAATCTGTCAGAAATTAATTTTGATATCTGAAGGACAATGTCTGATCTATACCAGAGTCTGTCCTTGGTCATTAATCCAAACAGAACCAACTGTTCAAGGAGTGAGGCATTCATTTGGCAAACAAGTGAACAGCAGTGCACTACTTTCAACAGAATTTGCATTATCTCAGTAACTAGATGATTAACTAAAAAAAGTGGGGGAGGGCAGTGTATCTTTTTAGAAGAAAAAATACGATTTTTTTTCCCTACTGCAGGACAAACAGCTACTGAAATCTGTCTTTGTGGCATGACACTGTTTATGACTGTTGAGGTTTTGTTATGCAAAGTATAATGCCTATTGTGAATTGTCTGAGAACCTGTGTTTTCTCTATCTACTCATAAATCTTCCTGCCATTAACTGTTTTCCTTCATTTGCTGTTCCTGTTTTGCAAACACAGACTGGCCATACCCTCCAGCTGTCTCAAATGCACAGTGCATTAGGAAGTAGTGAGGGTGGTGTGCTTGTAGCCAAGAGCCTTACTATGGCTCCTGTGAGTGAGGATTTCACCAACAAGGAGCTGAGATGCAGAATGGCAATTCTTAGTCAGGATCACGGACAAAACGGTGATCAGATCGGACAGGGCAACTCCCAAGGGAGTTGAGGGGCAGACCCTCACCTCTGGCCTTCTCTACAATAGTTCTTACTTGGGCTCAGACAGCTAGACTTAATTCAGCCACCTAAACTTCTGGAATGTGGATGTGTGCTGGACCCTACCTACCAAGGATCTGACACAAGAAGGGAGAGGTTTCCTCATCCAGGTTTTCTCCAAAACAAGAGGCTTTCTTGTAATGAGCTATTGCAAGCATCTATGTCAATAGACTTGGTGGATAAATGACGCCTCTCTAAAATGTACAATGTTCCCACAGCACTGCTAAAAACCAGTTTTCCACATTTAATTTTTTTCCATCTTTCAGCTTGAAAACTGTCTCATGAAACCTTTTGAATTTCAAAGTGACACACTTCTCACTCTTCCACAATCTCTCCTACCAGAAATAGCTATAAAAGCATCCATATCAGACATGGCATCCTGCCTCAGAATTTTTCCAGTGCCATGAAAATTGATAAAGCTATACTTTGGAACCCAGGGTCTGTCAGAGACTCTGTGGTCTATGTCTAGCTAGTTGTCTTGGTCAGGTTTCTGGAACCAGGTCAGTGAGATAACAGGGAACAGTGACAGAACAAATAACAAAAACCTCTTCAGTCAGTTATTAGCACTCTTTTCACATTACTCCACCTTCTGAGCCTGTTGCCTGTGTCCCTTCAACCCAATGTCTCACTTCTGTGTCATTGATCACATGCTCATTCATTAGTCCTGCAGCAGAAGTTAAACACTTCTGCTTGTCTGCCACAGCTGTGAAGATGCCACATCAAAAAAGCTATTTCTCAGTGTCACCTGCCTAAGAATGATATACCTTTGAGTGAAACAACAACATGTTTGGCTTGTCAGACTACAAGCAGACTATTTCTGCTCTTATTTTGGAAGTATTTTCCCCCTTAGGAACCTGCAGCATCTGTAAACAAAAGCATTAATAAACAGGAAAAACTCGTGTAGGTGACTAGAGGCTGGAGTTAGAATGGTATGAGGTAGAAGCAAAGAGCAACAAGAACACTCTGGAATACTGTTGAATAAATATTTTTGGGAAAGGCAGGGAAATGTAATTCCAGCTGACTATTGTTACCATTTGGGACAGTTCAGATAATGATACGTAGAACTCTGGTTTCTTTGGAGGGCCTAATAGCAAAGGTTTATTGAAAGACAAGCTCTTTTATCCAGTGTTTCGGTACAATGAATATTAGTGGTTGTTTCAGACCAATGCCTCTCAATAAACATCTTTACCATAAACAACTTGGAAAAACACCACGTGTCAGGAAGGAGATACCTACAAGGATTATTTTGGGTTCTTCCTTATGATTTTCCAGGCCCAAGTGAGAGAGTTATGTAGCTTTTCCTACGGGCTTCAAGCTACTGTCTGGAACCTAAAAATCTATTTTCTGACCACTGTCAGTTCCCACAGCTGACAAAGCCTACATGTTACAAAACATAGTGGATATTTTTACAGTATTTAGGAGGATATTTTGCCAAATGAAAGAGATGTAGCCGAAGTGAAACAAAATAAACCTAAAAATAACATTGGCTGATTGTGCTCCTGTAAAATACTTTCTGAGTTTGAATGATCAGAAGTAACTGTACCTCTGTAAATTCTCCAGGTGAGCCATAGCTTCTAGAATATCAAAGACCTGCTAATCAAAAATAAAGTGTTGTACTAGGGTGACTTTATGATGTTTGTATCCCCAATGGTCTGTTCTGTTTCTGCTGTATATTGAGTCCTGTGCCCTTTAAGACTGGTTCTAAGAGCAAGGAGAAGCGCAGAGTTTGTTTTGAGAAAACTGCCTGACTCCTCCACATTCTTCTGCGGACGGTGTTCGGCGGAGGCTTGGAGAGACTGCAGGACAGAGATCTTTTTGTTTTGGTTTGGTTTTTGTTTTGTTTTGTTCTAGTTACTTTCAGCTAGCTAGGGCAGAGAAGTTCCCTGGTCTGTTTTTTTTCCTTTTTCTTGGAACTGTTTAAACCTGCTCTGGACTGAAAACCCAGGGGAGCACTGGGGGCTGCACCTGTGGCCCACCGGGGCCTGGAGCTCGGCATTTTCCAGCAGCGCCGGAGGGACTGGGACTGAGGAGAGACTGAGAGAGAGCCGAGCTCCACCCACGGCAAGGACTTTCTCAATTTGCCATCTCACTCCAGAATGAGAGGTTTTACTGTTTCATATTATTCATTCTTTGTACTTGTATGCACTTTGTTTCTTAAGTAAAATAGTTTTTTCCACTTTTCTCCAAAGAAGTTTTTTTTACCAGACCTGTTGGAGGAAGGGGCCACTTGGGTTTGCTTCTCAGAGGGATCCTATTCAGGGGTTTTCTCCCAAATTTGTTCCTAAACCAGGACAAGTGCTAACAAGAAAAAATGGTTGAAGAAGTTACTAGAACTTGCTCTTCTCAAGAATACTGTCAGCCAATGTTTTTTCTTTGGTGCTTATACTACAGTGGTTATTGCAGATGAGCAAAGACTTTTTCCCTCATCCAATTTTTTTGCAGCCTTAGACCCCAGAGCTAGTAGTATGAGACTGCATCAAATAACACATGCCTGGTTCAAAGGACATGGGCAGCCTAACAGCTGACACTGCTCTGATGGAACCCACACTCACTGGAGAACATACACCATTCACAGTACTATCCTGGTCTCCAGGACTAACAAGGATGGAAACTCTCCAACTAGGTCCACAAGGTCAGACAAGTTCTACCATTTGCAATTGTTTTCTTAAATAAACAAGAAATGAAGCAATAGATAAGAAATTCAATATCAACAGGAGCTGATGAATGTGTAGAACTTCTGAGAGTCCCCATATTTTCTTTAAGCCAGAAAAATTAACATAAGACCAGATTTTTCAAACATTCTTTTCACCACTTACAGGCTTTCACTAAGAAAAGTGCTTGTTATGAATTTAAAGATAAGCGTGTTTATATATGGAGAAAATGTGCAGGCTGAGATTGTCAATTTCAAATAGATCTCAATGCCTGTTTATACATATATATGTAGTAATTTTTGTAATTGGAGTGGTGGCCATTGTATTAAAAATAATGCTTTTCAAATTTTTATTATCCTAATTTTAAAGATAAATATGAGTGAATCAAAGAACAACCACACATTGAGGCTAGGACCTTTAGAACCCACCTCAGAAGGATAAAATTCAATGAAATTCAATGTGAAGACCATATTATCTTCTTTTGTTAGCTGTCATTGCCAGCCGTACTGGCTATATATATACTGTCAGTTGCCGTACAGAGATGAATTGCGCAGACTCCCTGACAATCCTATATCTCTATCCACCTTTCTGGTTTAACTCAGCCTGAAAGACTACTTACAAGGACTCACACAGACAATATTGCAACAATATTTTGAGCTCTATCAGTGTCTATTCACCTACACTGAGTATATGAATGAGTTTGTGTCCATGATAAAGAACTCTTTGATTTTAAGCCTGTACCTGAGTTGAATGCCACTTCTGAGCCCACTGCAAACATTCAGCAAAACCAATAGTCCAGACTTGTGTCAATCTATCAATCATTACATGGCAATTACTAGAACTAAGCTAAAAAATTCAACAACTGGAGAGGGATTTCTACTCCTCTCATACAACATACTACACAAAAAGCCAGACTATTACAACACTTACTTCTCTTACTCTGAGAATGAGCTGAATCTTTCTTGATGAATGATTTCTTGCATAACATTAAAGACTGCAGAATGGAACAGTACCTCCTTCTATTGCCCGTCTTTACTTCTTCCCTAAGAAAACAAATGGCAGGTCCCCTTAACATAATTTTTTTTTAGGCAATGACTCTTCTCCAAGAGATTTACAGCAGCAGCCTTGTAAGAGATTTGTTGCAGGCAGTCCTCCATCTGTAGCCTTACATCCTCACTATGGGAGCCATAACTCTCCTGGAGTGAAATGACAGGAGATTGTAATAGCTCATCATGTATTATGATGGTACAGTCTCTACGGAGGGATTGTACTTGGCTTTGTACATCTCCTTTGGGAACACAAAACTTTCTCAAAAAGCTGAAATAAATTCTACAGTTTTGATTGCTACAACACCAGAATTGCACACCCCCTCCCCACTTCCAAGCACATACAACAGCACCATCCTAGGTATTTTAAAGAACGTTTTTTGAAAAGTGGATTTTTTGGGGGGTTTGGATACTGGATACGGAACATTTCAGCTGCAAATTGCCTGAATGGTTTTGGCTCAGGTTGGTAACCACGTAATGTGTGACAGGTGTTTTGCTTGCATGAAATGGCCTATTCATATAGTTCTTTATGCACAGGTGATCTGACATTAGAATGAAGTCCAACAGGTTTTAAATAGGGCAAAACCCATGCTTTAATATACAAAGAATATCCATTTTACTTTCATTATGGCATGAATGTATTACTATAGATACAAAGCAGTACCTAAACTAAATGTTCAGAAAGCCATTTTCTTAACACACTAAAATGATAATCTTCTAATGAGTCCTGAATATTTTTGATAGCCTCCTACAGACAGGTTCTCCACTGTACACCTCTATCCTCTCACCATAAAATTACATCTTAAAGAGTATAATGCACCAAATTTTTCTTTCAGGCCTGGAGAAAGAAATTTTCACCTCCCTGTTTCATTCAAAAAGCCCCATGTTTTTTCTCTTTCCTTGGAGTCTCCAATTTAAATTGAAACACACCTAATATGACTCATTTATGGGGCTCCAGTACAAAGTAGAATCACAAAAGGTTTTCTGTCTTTCTCAGAGAGTTTACTGAATTGACCTGTTCTTCTGTGATCAGACATGCAACAAGAAGAAAATCCTAGCCTCAACTGGTGAGAGCTCAGGCTTACTGAGCACTGTGCATCTTTTCTTAATCAGCAATCAAAAAGGCTGCAAGAATCCTACTATTCTAATTCCAAAGAAGGATGCTTTGAATGTTTTTACTTTGACTGACAAAAATTCACAACTGACAGGATTTTCGGTATACAAGCTGGAGTTTGTAACATACAGCTTCAGATCTCTGCTTTGTGAATGGTGTCCTGTGTGATTTGACACAAGCCTCTATGCTGCAGTTCCACAGCATGTAAAAATGTGCAATGGCATGGTTTAACTTTTCAGAAAGATGATCAATTTCACATGGGTTCTGAGATATATAAGACCACAGGGGTCTGAATAAGTCTGCTCATAGGGACAGGATGACACCTTATTTGCCATGTGTTTGCTGCAATTCCTTCTCATGATGTGATTCCATTCGTATTCTGCTGAAATCAGCAGAATCACCCCTAATCCTGCATTGAGACATGCATGTGAGAATTAAGTCTATTCACTGGGCACGTTATGGAGTGAATATGTGTGGTTCTGTATTTAAATAAATTAAAAAACACAGAAAACCAAAACAACCAAAAAAGCCAAAATCAAATTTAAAACCGTCAGGAATATGGAGGCTAAGCATCAAGGATGGGATTTTTGAAAATTCAGAGTGGTTTCCAAACACACATAGATGCAAATTTTTTGGTAGGTAGAAGTCAGCAGAATGATAGTAAGCAGAGTTTGTCAATCAGAAGAAAGAGGCAAACACACAGACTGAAACCCCACCTTGCTGCTGCAATATTCAATTTTTATTCTGCACCATGAATTGCTTCCCATTTCATTAATGGCAAGATCAAGTTTTCACTACTGCATGTTTGAGCACTTAGTTCAGAACTGAGCCTGTTCAAAAATTCCCTCCCAAAATTCACACTTAAGAACATAGCAAAAAGGACAGAATTTTATCTAATACTATTTTAACAGTATTTCCCATTAATATGGAACAAAAGATACAGATTTTATTGTATTATGTAAAATTCTTACGTTTTTTAATATGGCCGAGTGAGGTCAAGATCCTGCACCTGGTAAGAAATGAAAAGGTAAGCATTACCATACAATTAATGCTTTTGTCTCAGAATAGAAGCAGTTTTGACATAACCTACAATTTTCTCAAGCATTAAAGGCATTTCTGTCATTCTAGGGCCTGCTCTCTGTTGTTGTCTCTCTTTCTCAGTATCAGACGACACTTTAAAAACTCTTACCTGTCATTTTGAGTCTAGCAATGAAATGAAAATACAGATAAAGCTTTTTGTCCAGGGCAGAAGGGCAGACTCAAATCTGTTATGGAACAAAAGGTAGATTCTTATTAGTAAATTTGGGCAGTCAGGTTTGCTCTTTAGCAGCTTGTAATGTAACCATGCCTTAGAGCCTATTACATTCAGATCCAGAAAGGTATCAAAAAAGCACAATTCAAAAAATTCACTTAGACATAGGCTTAAAGTTCAACTTCTGTACCACTGAACGAAGATTCAGCAAGTCTCATTTCAGTTCCTTCCTGAAATACTAAAAAAAAAAAAATAAAATTATAAAAGCTCATGTAAATATGAATAAACCAAAATCTTTTAACTTTTCCTCTACTTTGTGTGGTTGACAAGACAAAGTACAGTAAAACTAGTGAGAGCCAGGCAACAAGCACTGCTGCTATTACTGCCTCCCTACCAAAAACATAACTAATGTCCTTAGTCCAGAGGCAGAAATTCTAATGATTATTTCTAACACTCTTATCTGTTCAAATAATTTCTACAGTTGTCACATATCTGCACTAAACCCCAGTAACTTATGCTACAGCTGGTATGTTTTTAGAAGCTTTTTCATAAAGGCTCCCCTAGCCAATGAAGGACTGGCATTTTTTAATCACTATGAAGTTACTATTGCCTCTCTGCAGCTGCACAAAGCTTGCCATTATTAGAATGTTGGTTTTTTAAAAGAGTCCACAAATTTGGGGAGCAGACACTGTGTTTTAACTCATTACTCTCTTCTGATAAGCATGCTGAACATGTTTAGTCTATATGCAAAAAAGAAGGAGGCAGAATTCAATTACCATGACAACATTTTGAGGTCCTAAATTAAACTAATTAAACTATTGAAGCAATAGTCCTAAATAGTCCTAAAAGACTATTTTAAAATTTTGAATTTGGTCTGACTAACTAACATCTATGGCACAGACCTAATGCTTTTGACACCCAAGCAAATGGAAAAGAGAAACACTGGGACAAAAATCAATTTTATAAATGGCAAAACAGAGGAACAGAGATTCTGATGGCTCCAAAGTTACACAAGAATTGGCTACAAATTTCTTGCTATCGATTACTGTGTCAGTCACAAAATAATCATTCCTTCTAGAGAGAGTGTTCCTGCAAAACAGTTCTTTGAGGCCACATCTTTGAACACCACAGAAATATTTGGACAGAATGAGATGCAACAATGAATATAATAGCAATATACATGTAAATGGTAAAACACTATTTTAACCAGACACTATAAAATACGAAAATTTTGTTGTTACTTATGAGTCACCAGCCTTGGAGGTATTTAAAGGATATGTAGATGTGGCACTAAGGGACATGTTTTAGCAGTGGACTTTGCAGTGCTGGGTTATGGTTGGATTCAATGATCTTAGAGGTCTTTTCCAGCCAAAATGATCTGGTGATTCTACTTGCCATTAAACTGACAAGAGCTGAAAAAACCCAGTGTGATTCACAACTCACCCACATGTCAGTTTCTAGGATTTTTTTTTCAAGCCTAACAAAAAGCTTCATCTCTAGTCACAAGGTCTCTTTCACCTCATTCTGCCTTGTCACATGATTATTTTATATTAAGTCATTGCAGTGCTATTTCTAATCATGGATATTCTACTATATTGATAGAATAGTAGATAACTCTGCTACTGAGTTAAGATTAAGAAAAAAAAAAATACAGAGTATTGCTTCATGTATTTGGGTTGTGTTCAAACACAACTGCTGGGCCAGTAAACATACCTTAAAAGGGACTAAGGTTAGCCGACGTGACACTCAACTACAAGGACAGGATGGAGGATCTGGGAAACTACAGATTGTGTCAGCATGACCTCAGTGCTCAGGAAGGTTGTGGAACAGATCATCTTGAGTGTGATCACTGAATGTTCAGGACAATCAGGGGATCAGGCCCAGCCAGCATGGGGTTAGGAAAGTCAGATCCTCATTGACCAATATGATCTCCTTCTATGACAAAGTTATACACTTAGTGCATGAGGGAAAGGCTGTGGGTGCTGTCTATCTGGCCTGAGCAAAACCTTTAACTCTGCCTCCCACCGTATTCTCCTAGGGAACCTGTCTGCTCCTGGCTTGGATGTGTGTGTTGGTTGCTGCATAAAAAACTGTCCGGATGGCTGAGCCCAAAGAGTTGTGGTGAATGGCACCACATTCAGATGACAGCTGGTCACTAGTGGTGTTCCCCCTGAGTTAAGTACTCAGCTTGTGTAATACATTTATCAATGACCTAGATAAGGGGATCAAGTGCCCCTTTAGTCAGTGTGTGGATGACACCAAATTGAGAGGGAATGTTGACACATTGAGGGTAGGGAAGTTTTACGGAAGGATCCGGACATGCAGTATTGGTGGGCCAAGGCCAGTGGTAAGAGGTTCAACAAGGCCAGGTCCTGCCCTTGGATCACAATAACCCCAGGCAGTGCCACAGGCTGGGGGAAAAGTGGCTGAAATGGTAGAAAAGGGCCTAGAGATGCTGAACATGAATAGAGCCTGAAAATGACCAAGCAGCATGCCCAGGTGGCCTAGAAGGCCAATGGCATCCTGGCGTGAATCAGCAACAGCGTGGGCAGCAGGACCATGGATCATCCCCTTGTACTCGGCACTGGTGAGGCCACACCTCAAATTCTCTTTCCAGCTCCGGGCCCCACAGAAGGACACTGAGGTGGCTGGAGCGTGTCCAGAGAAGGGCAAGGGAGCTGGTGAAGGGTCTGGAGCACAAGTCTTATGACGAGTGGCTGAAGGGGGCTGGGGTTGTTTAGCCTGGACAAAAAGAGGCTCAGGGGTGACCTTATCACCCTCGACAACTCCCTGAAAGGAGATTGCACCCCGGTGGGAGTCGGCCTCTTCTCCCAGGTAATAAGAATTGGCCTTAGGCTGTGCCAAGGAAGGTTCGTATTGGATACTACAAAACATTCTTCCACAAGGCTGCTCAGGCATTGGAGCAGCATGCCTAGGAAAGTGTTTCAATCACCATCCCTGGAAGCGTTAAAAGTAGTGTAGAAATGGTGCTCGATTCTACTCTAAATTCTTGGCTGCAAATGCGTATGTACTACAGGATCATAACGAGCGGCTCTTTTCTTCCTCTCAGCGGGCGGGCTCTCACTCTTGCGAAGCCCCGCTGAGCAGAGCTTGGTTTCCACAGACAGCTGGCCCTAACCCGGCGCGCACCTTGCTGCGGGGCGAGCGGTGAATGAAGGAAGAGGTCCGAGCCGGACCAGCACCGCGCCGCCGCCATTACCGCACCGGAAGCGGCCGCGGCGCGCGCGGCGGGGGCGGGGCC
>JANEHK010001600.1:0-12122 GCA_025960845.1 Tachycineta bicolor | reverse complement strand
TCCCCTCAGCCTTCACTGAGTTACAGCCAGTGCTCTTGCCTTGCACAATTCTCTCTGATCTCCCTGGGCACTGCAGGAAACCCTCTCTAGCTGCCTTTGGCCATCACTGTTTCTCAGCCCTGGCACAGGAGATGCTGCCAAGCTCCTCTGCCTCAGGAGGAGTTTGGGCTGATGATGTCCAACCCCAGAACTGGCCCCTGTCCCTGTTCCCATGACCCCAGTGCAGCAGAGCAGAGCTGACCCCTCGGTGTCCATGGGCAGAGCCCCTGCTCATCACAGCAACGGGGCCAGATCCCAGCAGAGCTCCAGGCACAGGGCTGAATGAAAGGGCTCTGAAAAAATTGGGTGGCACAGAGCAGGAGGGGCAGGGCAGGGAGGAGGGGCTTAGGCATTGCTCTTAAATATTTCCCCTGACTTGTCACTGTGTCCTCCTTCCACAGGACTCCATGGCCAGAGTGAAGAAATGTCCAACAGCAGCTCCATCAGCCACTTCCTCCTGCTGGCACTGGCAGACACACGGCAGCTGCAGCTCCTGCACTTCTGCCTCTTCCTGGGCATCTCCCTGGCTGCCCTCCTGGCCAACGGCCTCATCATCAGCGCCGTAGCCTGCGGCTACCTCCTGCACACGCCCATGTTCTTCTTCCTGCTCAACCTGGCCCTCACCGACCTGGGCTCCATCCTCACCACTGTCCCCAAAGCCATGCACAATTCCCTCTGGGACACCAGGAACATCTCCTACACAGGATGTGCTGCTCAGCTCTTTTTCTTTCTGTTCTTCATTGGATCAGAGTATGTCCTCCTGACCATCATGAGCTATGACCGCTACGTGTCCATCTGCAATCCCCTGCACTACGGGACCCTCCTGGGCAGCAGAGCTTGTGCCCACATGGCAGCAGCTGCCTGGGCCAGTGCCTTTCTCAATGCTCTCATGCAAACAGCCAATACATTTTCCCTGCCCCTGTGCCATGGCAATGCCCTGGGCCAGTTCTTCTGTGAAATCCCACAGATCCTCAAACTGTCCTGCTCCAAATCCTATCTCAGGGAACTTGGGCTTCTTGTATTCTCCATCTCTTTAGCATTTGGTTGTTTTGTGTTCATTGTTTTCTCCTATGTGCAGATCTTCAGGGCTGTGCTGAGGATCCCCTCTGAGCAGGGACGGCACAAAGCCTTTTCCACCTGCCTCCCTCACCTGGCTGTGGTCTCCCTGTTTGTCAGCACTGCCATGTTTGCCTACCTGAAGCCCCCCTCCATCTCCTCCCCATCCCTGGATCTGGCCCTCTCAGTTCTGTACTCAGTGGTGCCTCCAGCCCTGAACCCCCTCATCTACAGCCTGAGGAACCAGGAGCTCAAGGCTGCAGTGTGGAGACTGATGACTGGATGCTGTCTGGAACATTAAACTGTGGGCCAATTTCTGTAAATCACTTAATAAAATTTAATATAATAATATAACACCTAATGTAATAAAAATCATCTGTGTTACTTCTCATTGGTTTGGTTGTGGGTTTTTGTTTTTTCTTTCCTTTCTTTTTTCATGTTGTCCACAAAGAAATGTCATTGTAATAGAACACAGATTTTTGGTTGCATCTTGCCCTGCAACCTAAGACTGGCTCCCAGGCTCCTTGCCCAGGCTCTCTCCAGAACACGCCCAGGCCAATGCTCAGCAGAGAAAAGCCCCGTGAGCAGCCCCAGGGTGGCCGTGGGCAGGCTGGGGGCAAACAGCATGGCTGGGGCTCTGCAAGGTGCCTGGGGGAGATGGGAAGGAGCAGCAGAGCAGGGGCTGATCCATCCCCACTGCGCTGGACACCCCAGGGCAGCGTCCCAGAGCATCCTCATGCACCTGCCAACAACATCCCCCCTCTGCAGCCCTGGCCTCTCCCCCAGCTCACACAGGTGCCACATCCTTGCAGGCACAGACACGGCAGCACTGGCTCAGGAGCCCCTGTTTGCACTGCCCAGAGCAGGCGTCAGCACCCCCATGGTGTTGGTGTGGGGAGATGAACCTGAGTGAGCACAAATGCCATCATCAGCCCCTGGGGCCAGGAAGGGCTGGGGGACAGCAGGGAAACCACTCAGGTTTGTCGTGGCCTCTGAAGTCATCCAGAAAGTTTGTTCCCATGAGCTGTGAGTTTCCTGTGCCACTGCAGATGTTGTTGCTCAGAGCCAGGGCTGCCTGGCAGCCACCCCCAAACTGCCCTGAGCATTTCCTTTGCTTCACCTTGGCTTTCTTTACTCCTCCTGCTACAAATTCCTTCCTATTGCCAATCCCTGTTCCCTCCCCTACAAACAGCCCATCCCTGGTTGCCCTTTCCTTGTTGGCCCCACTCCCCGTTTCAGTTCCTGAGTTCCTGGCACCATGAGAACGTCTCTTGGGGAGCAGGAACATCCTCAAGTGCTTCAGGAATTGTCTGCAGGCTCCTGCAGAGCCTCGCGCTGCTCCTTTGCCAGAGGCACCACAGGCCAGGGGGGCACATCTGGGCTGCTGTGTCTGGCTGTGGGGCTCCCTGTTCTGGGCAAGGAGGAGGAGCTGCAGAGGCTCTGCAGAACTGACAGGATGGGCTTTGGGGCTGTGAGGAGAAGCTGAGGGACCTGGGCTGCTGGAGCTTCTGAAGAGGAGGCCCAGGGCTCATCCTGCAACTGCTGCAAGAGTGGTATCAGAGAATCACAGAATCAGCAAGGTTGAAAAAGACCTTGGACATCATCAAGTCCAACCTTGGACCCCTCCTCATATGACTTGTGTTCCAGACCCCTAACCAGCCTTGTTGCCCTTCTCTGGACACGCTCCAGCCCCTCCATGCCCTTCCCTAGTTTGGGGGTCCAGTACTGGATACTGCACTCGAGGTGCTGCCCAGCCAGTGCCAAGCACAGGGGAAGAATCACTGCCCTGCTCCTGCTGGCCACACTGTTCCTGATCCACAGGAGTGCCAGGGGTTGGATGAGGGAAATGGTGGGGAGAGGGTGGGGACAAAGTCTGATTGAGTGTCAGCCATGAAGGGTCTTGATTTTCATATTTAATTAGTTTGCATTTAATGTGCTGAGTATCAATATCAATCGGACATTGCTGATCTCAAACTATAAATATGTATTAAATGAAAATGATTCATGCTAATTGTAATTGTATCAATATTTTAAAAATATATATTTTAGAAAATACTTGTCATAAAATAATAAAGGGAAAAGTAGATGTGATTAGTGTTACAAAGCAGAGAGGCCCCTTGGCAGATTCTACATGAGAAAAATAAGATACAGGATGCAGTTTGAGATAAGCAAGAGTTTCAAAGCTGGATTGGCCAATGCTGGGACTACTCTAAGCTAGGGAGGTGGGCCCTTTACAGATGTTATGGGATACAGGATGTCTTAAGATAGAACTGGCCTTGAGATGGACAAAGTTGGGACTATTCCAAGGTAGGGAGTTTGGTGGTGGTTTTATCCATGAAATAATTACTTTTTGGAACAAAGTGCTTAGTTATGTATAACAAAAAACTTAAAGTGCACGTGCATCCAGTGAGGTTATTCATAGGATGAGAGGAAGATGATGAGCCTTCATCTGAAGAAGACCACCAAAAATCCAAGAAGACTCCCTAACAACAAGTGGAGCATGTGCTATGTAGTATAGTGACATAGAATATACAAATTGAAAACAGAAAGAGATTGACAAGAAATATTAATTAATATGTATTAGCATACAGTATATAAGTTTAAGTTGGATTACTTTGTTTTGTATGTGAGGTAGGGTGAGAAACTCCCCCCTCTGCACCTCGGTCGTTTTTGCTTATGCTTTATCCAAACATTACTTATCTTTAATTAATGACTGCCAAATTTTTGTATATGCTTGATTATAAAAAGCTACTTAAATAAAATTGCATTGCTGCTAAATTCAACTTTGTTGCTTATTAAATTAGACATATAGAGCTTCATTTATAACAATTTGGTGCTGAAACCCAGGAACTCCAGCCTCGGGAAGGACGGCTAGTCTCGTGAAGCAGCTCCCCACCAGCTCTTTTAAGGTGGTCCCGAGCTTAGACCAGGCTCCCTTGGAGAAGGAGTTCCAATTACGATAATGCGTAAGAAAAAGAAGCCAGCAATAGGAGGCACACATAAAGGCTGCCATTGGACTGCCAGCTAAAGGTAAAGGTGCCTGTAAAATGTCTTGTGCACAAGAACCATGTGGGAAAATGGACTGTGTAAGTACCACGGGGTTGGGCAGGGGCATGGCTGTACGTTTGTGTGTGTGTAGAATATCTAAAATGGGGACTGGTAGCCCAGACCCCTGAAGCAAGTGCGAACCTCCCAGTACCGCATTTTCAGCTCTCTGCGAGGAGACCAGCCAGGAAAGAAGGGAAGTGAAAAGAGAGACTGAGTGAGGTTCCCTGGGAGGGACTGGCAGGGAGGGTCCCACCCCGAGAACCCAGGGAAGGGTTCTCGAGGAGAAGGGAGCGATCTGATTGCTGGGCAAGGTGAATAAGGAGAGGAGCAATGGAGTCAAGTTCAATTTCTTTGAGAAGAAAATAGTTGGTAATTTAGTAGTAGACTAAGAGGGACTGCAAGGGGAAGTGATTAGAAGGATATACTCGGGGAAGACAGATTGGGAGAAAGATTGGAAGTAGGCATGAGGCAAACAGTTGGTAAAAGACAAGATAGTGTAACAGAATAATAATTGAGAGGACTGAGCCACGAAGTGAGCGAGGGAGACCAAAATTCTCTTGGTACCAGGGATTTCTTGGTTTCTTGCTGCCAAAAATGAGTCAGAGGAAAAGTAAGTCCTTAGACACAGGAGCTGTGAATTATGAAAGAAATTCACAAGAGCCTTGTATACTTGGGGGTTCTCAGAAGTGGAGCATCCCTCATGACAGTCCACTGGGGATGACATTACAATACTGGGATGTATGGGGTTCCCGAAGAGGAAAAAGTAAGCAGAAAATGATTAATTATTGTATGTTTGAATGGACAAAGGAAATTACCTGGAAAGACAGCTTATATTGGCCAAAGTTTGGACCCTTTGAAGATTGGATTTGCCTGGCTTTGAATTTGTATGTGAATTCAAAAGAACCTTTTAATCTGGAAGAAAGCAAATATGCTGCTCTGTGGCTTCCCAGGGGAAAGGGTGAATTGGTCACTCAAAGGCAGGGAAGCGAGGATTTCCATTCTATCCTTTACAAACTAGAGGGCAAGCAGCCAACAAAGACAAACACGAGCCCTAGGATCCGTTAGATCACCTCCCACCCCCTTATAGGCAACCTCATCAGCCCATCCAACCCCAAGCCCCCAAGGGTCCTCCTGTAAATGCAAACACACCCCCTATTCAGGAGGGGCCAGTAGCACACAGAACTAGAGGTGCGGGACAGGGAGAAGTGATGATGGGGATGGGGAAGCAAAAATGGAAGATGGACTATACCCGCTTAGAAAAGTTCCAATGGCAAACCCAGAACAGAGACCTATTGGTGATGTGAGTGTTCCCCTGAACAGAGGGGATGTTAGGGAGTTTAAGTAGGAGATGGGCAGGCTGCTAGAGGATCCTATTGGAGTGGCAGAGAGATTCGATCAGTTCTTGGGGCCAAATATATACACCTGGGTGGAACTGCAGTCTATCTTAGGAATCTTGTTTATCATGGAAGAAAGAGAAATGATTAGACATTCAGGAATGAGGGTTTGGGATAGAGAATGTCAGGGGCCAGAGCAGGGGGATCAGAAATGGCCTATGCCAGATCCAGGTTGGAATAATCAGAATGAAAGACACAGGCAGAACATGAGTGATCTCCGGTGGATGATTATCCAAGGAATCCGGGAAGCAGTGCCCAAGGGGCAGAATATAAGGAAAGCTCTAAGAGAGCACCAAGGGAAGGATGAAGCCCTGGCACACTGGTTAGAAAGACGAAGAAAAGCCTTGCAGTTATATTCAGGTGTAGTCCCTGATGCTGCAGCAGGACAGGTCCTTTTGCAAACACAGTTTGTAGCTAAGGCCTGGGGGCACATCAGGAAGAAGGTGGGAAAAGTAGAAAATTGGCAGGATAGGGGACTTCAGGGATTGTTAGGAGAAGCACAGAAAGTGTATGTGAGAAGAGATGAGGAGAGGCAAAAGACAAAACCACAGATTTTATTGGCAGCAGTCAAGGCAACACAGACAACCATGAATACAGAGAAGCGCTCAGGAAAGAACAAACAACAGAAAAAGGCAGGTCCCACCTCTGGGGATACGAGACCCACATGTTTTTCCTGTCACCAGAAAGGACACTTACAAGCTTCTTGTCCTACCTCCAGGGGTACAGGACCCACTTGTTTTTATTGCCACAAAAAGGGACATCTCCAAAAATTCTGTAGATAGAGGCATCAAGATGAGAAAATGTTTCAAGTAGACAAGGGGGGTCAGGGGCTCTATTTAATGAGGACCGAAAACCTAGAAGAGCCCTCGATAAAACTGAAAACAGGTCCTCAAAATGAAGAAATTACATTTTTGGTGGACACAGAATCTACTAGGTGAATAGTAAGAAAACTACCAAAGGGATGTGAAGTAAGTCCTGAACGTGTCCCAGTAATTGGAGATAAAGGAGAAATTTTTCAGGCTCCTGTAATTAAAAATGTGCAGAATGAATTGGATGAAAAATTTGTACTGAATGATTTGGTATTAATACCTGAGGCTGATAATAATTTATTAGGAAGGGACTTAATAATAGCCTTGGGGATTAAAATAATACCCTGTGAAGTAAAACCTAAAATCCATTCTTTAACTGAAGAAGATACTTTCGAGATTAGCGACACTGTGTGGTATACTGGTGAAGTAGGAAAATTAAACATTCAGCCCATTAGCATTGAAATACAGAATCCGGAAATCCCCATTCGAGTAAAACAATATCCGATATCACTGGAAGGTCGGAAGGGATTGAAACCGGTAGTTGAGAATTGAGTACATCAGGTGGTGTTGGAGTCCTGTGTGTCACCACATAATACCCCCATCCTGCCGGTAAAGAAGCCTGATGGTAGCTACCGACTAGTGCAGGATCTCAGAGCGGTAAATCAAAGAACCATTACCCACTTTCCAGGAGTAGCTAAGCCAGATACCTCCTAATTACATTTGGTACAGTGTCGTGGATTTAAAGGATGCCTTTTGAACTTGGCCTCTGGATGAGGGCAGTAGGGATTGCCTTTGAGTAGGAGGACCCAGATACAGGTAGGAGAGAGCAATTAAGGTGAACGGTGCTACCGCAAGGTTTTACAGAGGCACCGAATCATTTTGGGAGGGTGTTAGAAAAATCTTTGGAAATCCTTTGAGTTACCCAAAGGAATTAAGCTCCTACAGTATGTAGATGATCTGTTAGTAGCAAGAGAAACTGAAGAGGAAACTAGAAAGGGTACTATTAAGATCCTAAATTTTCTGGGGGAAAACGGGCTGAAGATATCAAAGTCAAAATTGCAATTTGTAGAGTCAGAAGTGCGATATTTAGGTCATTGGATTAGTAAGCAAAAGAAAAAGCTAGACCCTGAAAGGGTTCCAGGAATATTGAACATGGGACCCCCAAATTCTAAAAGAGAAATAAAACAGTTTTTGAGTCTTTTGGGTTACTGTAGGCAAGAGATAGAAAGGTTTAGCAGAAAAGTAAAATTTCTACAGGAGAAATTATCTACCAATCTCTTGAAATGGACTGAAAGGTATCAGGAAAAATTTGAGCAAGTTAAAGAAGCCCTACTGCAAGCTCCTGTACTGAGTCTTCCCAATTTAGACAAGCCTTTTCAATTATTTGTTAATACAGTTGATCAAACAGCTTATGAAGTATTGACTAAGATTGGGCAGGAAGCCAAAAGCCAGAAGGATATTATTTCAAATTATTGGATCCAGTTAGTAAGAGTTGGCCAACGTGCCTGCAAGTTCTGGTAGCCACTGCTGTGTTAGTAGAAGAAGCCCGAAAAGTAAATTTTGGGGCACCACTGGAAGTGTACACCTCCATAATATTAGGGGAATCCTTGCTAAAAGGGCTGAAAAATGGTTAACTGGTAGCAGAATATTAAAATATGAGGCTATTTTGATGTAATTCATGATTAATACATCATTAATACAGGATTGCACAGGGGTCATAGAGTTACAAATAAAAATATGCCCAGATTTGGGAGAACGAGAATTAAAAACAGGAGAAAAATTATTTAGAGATGTATCATCCTGAGTGGTAGATGGAAGAAGGAAATCTGGATATGCCATAATTTGTAGAGAAAAACTGGAAGTAAAAGAAACTGGTCCCCTTAGCCTGTCGTGGTCAGCACAAGCCTTGAACTCTATGCATTATTCTGTGCGTTGCTGTTATTACAGGATCAGGAAGGGACCATATACACCAACTCAAAATATGCCTTTGGGGTAGTGCACACATTTAGAAAAATTTGGAAAGAAAGGGGACTTATAAACACTCAAAGAAAAGGATTAATGCACCAAGGATGGAAAATTCAAGTTCTTAAAGCTCTGAAGAGCCCAAAAAAGATAGCAGTGGTTCATGTGAAAGGCCACCAGAGGGGGAGAAACATTAGGACAAGAAGAAACAATTTGACTGATGATGAAGCTAAGAAAGCTTCCCTGAGGGAAAACAGCAATGTAATTATGACTTTTCAGGAGGCAGGAACACAAAATCAAACACCATACTTTTCTTTAGCAGAAGTAGAAGCCATGAAAAGTCTAGGAGCAAGTCTAAAAGAGGGACAATGGATTCTCCCTGACAAAACCACAGTTTGAATGGCAGAAAAAGGCTAGACTCATGCTTCAAGGGTAAAAGGACCTATACCAAATAAAGACTGGAAAATTATTTCGATACCATGAGACCTGAAAGTAAAATTTAAAAATACTTAAATTTGATTAAATGTTTTTATTGAGGTCCAAAATACAGTTTAAAGTAAAACTGTAATTTACCCACAACATAGCTGAAGAGAGTATTTGGTGCCCAGAGGCTATAGCTCACATGGAAAATCGTTTTTGGCTGTGGATTTCACATAATGCTGCAATACATTTGGTGTGCCACCCACATATTGAAAGAATAACCCAGCCCCAGGATATTCAAGATATCCTTAGTACAGAAAGGTCAGAAGCTGCCCTCCCGCAGAGAGAAGTTCCCATGTTTCAGCAAGGTTGCTGCAAACACGGTCATCAGTGTGAGCGGTGTAAAGCAGTGACCATGAAGTGGCTGAGACAAAGACATTGGCACAGAACAACTGTACCTTGGGACCAAAGAGATGTAGCTTTTATGATTAATTGTATACGATGTTTTAGTAGAGCAGAGTGAGACTTTAGAATGCAAAATTGGGTTTTAGCAGAGATCAACATTAATACTTATTTGGAACAATTTAGGATAAAAGACCGAGTACAAAGAGCATTTTTTTATTTAGCATATCAAGTGAAAGGATTAGTGGCTTTGAGAATACTACAAGAATAACAAAATATAATAGCAGTAAAATGTGGATATAGTAGGATACCAAGAAACAACAGAAAAAATATTTGTCTTGCTTAACTTGTCCAAACTACAAAACTCCTTCGATAATTAACCATTACAGTTCTGTGTTTTGTAATTGCAATTAACTTTAATTTATTAGAAAAATTAGGCATTCTGGATTGACTGTTGACAGTAACTCCATTGAGTTTGGAGGCAGAACAATGCCAATAGGAAGGGATTAGACATGTCTTTGATCAATGGGAACAGCCTGAACGGATTGAAAATCTTTTAAGAGGCCCTCAGTGACTAACACTAACAGATTTCATTGAGGAACTACAAATCCAGAACAAGAGACTGGAAACACCTGTTACTAAAAGAGCCCAAGAACAAGTAACACACTGGGACTGTACTAAGCATAGCTTACAGTGTCGCCCAAGGGTTTGTGTTATTTGTACACTTTGCCTTTATTCGTGGTGGAGAATAACTGTAGAATAAAATAAAAACCTTTTTTCCTCCTCCTGCTGAGGACTCCAGGACGGTGTAGATGAATGTAGACGAGAGATCTCTGAAGTTGGGTCTTAGCAGAACAGCTTTATTGTCTAGACTCAGGCCTTGCTCGGAGCTGCCAGGCGCAGCTGTGGCATGGCCTTGGAAAGTGGGGGCAGTGAGAGATAAAGAAATTCCAAGAGCAAGTTGCAAGAGGAAAGAGAGAGAGGAGCAAAGGGAGACGAGCACACAGAGACAAGAGAGAGAAACAGAAGCGCGGCCCACTCTCGCAGCCCTCTGATAAGGGGTCTCGAGGTGGGCTGTAACAGGCTTGTGCCAATGGGGTTACAGATACTTGCTACTTCGGGGAGGTTACATGTGGGGGATGAATCATACATTGGGGGTTGTTTTAGCAGGCATCTAGTAGCTAGGACATTTTAAACATCAAAACTTACTTTCAATTCTATCTCAGTTACAGGTTTCACATTCTCAGAGTCCAAGCAATCATATTTATAGGGCTTTCTGGTTTCATCCTTCCCAACATCTCCCCCGTTCTTATTAACAACTAAAACGCTAGACACTGTCTTGCTCATTACTTTTTGCACACACTGAAGTATGCAGGGAACTGCTACTAAAACTACGATTACCGCTATTAGAACAATCAAGCCTATCTTACAAAGTTCCTTTAGCCAAGGTACAAAGCTCAAACCGTCAAACAAATTGTCTAGCCAAGATGGGTCCTCTCCTGTAATTTGGCTAGCTAAATCTCTCAATTCTTGCAATTGTTTATGAATGGAAACAGAGTGATCGGATAAATTCATGCAGCACAAACCTTCAAAATCCTCACAACCATGTCCATGTGCCAGAAGAAGGTAGTCAATGGCAGCTCTGTTTTGTAAAGTGGCATGTCTGATTGCTTCTTCATCTGTTAGCAAGTCACTGATCATAGTAGAGGTGGCATTTACTTCTTTGCTGAGCCAGCATCCTAACTTGTTCAGCTGTTTTAGGGCCATTGCGGAGCTTAGCTGAGGCAGGAAAATGCTAGCAGCAATTGACTGCCCTGAGTTCCAAGGATGGAAATTACTATCACAATCGCTCTCATATTTATGTCCCCAGGAGGATCTAATCCTCCTGCTTTTCTTTTTGACTGCTTTCTTGACACTGGGAGCAATTATTGTAAGTTGTCCCATGGCACAAGGACCACCATCTATTTTTGAAAGTATACCTTGCCAGGCCCTATCTCCACAGATGAGCCAAATCCCTTTAGGAAACCGAATAGGAAGTTTGTTAAAGCGATCTGCGTGGGGCTCATCATACATGAGAAGCTTAGTTTGATTGCACCAAGAAGTAACGTTGCTGTAAACTGGGTGATAAGGGGTAACATTTAAATGAGGGCCATTTTCTCCTCGGAAGTGAAAGAAGTAACAGGTGCTCATAGTTAATGAGCCTAGGATTTCTAGCTCTTGGAGGTCAGATTTATCAACTTTAGAATTGTCAATATAAGTTTGGTGTTTTTGGCTGGGAGTCGGGGATATGTGATGATCATCATATGGCCAGTATTTGTCAAAGGTAACATTGTCAAAACCTTCTGGAAGAGGCACTCCAACTAAACAGGTGGAAAAAGGTTTGTCAGGGTTTGTGTTAGATAGACAGATGGTATCAGAGCCTGCAGACTTGGCTAAAGCAACCCAGACATTTGTCTTTGGTTGACTTACAGGTAAAGCTTGACTACAAGAATTAAAACAAAAGAACAAAAGTAACATGCACGCGTGCAAATGATAAAACTTCAGTCTTTTCTTGGGCTGCTTTTGGCGGATCATCTTCTCCTGATGATTCTGCGCAGCTCAGGTCTGGGTGCTTGCTTCTTGGTTTGCAGCAGTACTGGCTGATGTGGGGGTCTCAGCAGGCTTCGATGCGTGGTACGGTTTCACGTTCTTTGCTGGAATCCACCGGAGTCCTTTTTCTGTGGAAATACACGCAAACCCCTTCCCCCATGTTATAAGATTGTATGGTCCTTCAATTTGTCCTGAATCTAGGTTTTTAATTAAAACTGGGGGGTGCTCCTTCAGTTTTGCTTTCTTATTGTTTAAGAAATGTCTGTAAATGGGGGGGTCTGGCTCTTCTGCAGAGCTGTTCAGAAAATTATAAACATAGAGGGCTTTATTCAACCTCTTTTGAGGTGCAGCCTGGTCTTCTCCCCCTTTCTGTTGATCTAAAATGCGTTTTAGAGTTTGATGT
>JANEHK010001599.1:0-12124 GCA_025960845.1 Tachycineta bicolor | reverse complement strand
GGGACGATGCCGGAGGCAAGGCCCTGGCCAGCCTCCCGGCGGGCGCCGCCCCCATGAGCGAGCTGACAGCTTCGCCCTGCTCCGGAGTGGGGGGGGCCGCGGACTCCCGCGCCCCTGCGGGACCCCTTATCGGGGGGGTTCCGGACACTCCGCCTCCCACGCCGGCCCTATGGGCTGCTGGCGATGCTCGCGGGGCGGGAAGAGGCTCTGAGGCGGCCGGTGTGGGCTCCAGCCCCGCTGCGGATGCAGTGGGCCCGACACCAGCGACTAGCCCGACCCCGCCCCCGCTCCCCGCTGCGAGCGCTACGGCGGCTACGGGCGGTGAGGTGGTTAAGCTCAGCGCAAGCGGGGACACGGCTGGAATGCGGCCGGTCTTTGATAAGAGCAAAAGTTCCCGCGCTGTTGGCTCTTTGACAACAGCTTGGACGTTCTCCCCTTGTCAGGTGACTGTAGGGCCGAGAGACCGCAGCCAGTCCTGGGACAAAGTAAAGGCTAAGGTTGAAGGATTGAGTGCTGGTGCAGGACCTGCACTGCCTGCATCTGACCCTGTGGGGTCTACAGGGCAGGATAAGGCAGGTGCTACTGCTTCATCTGAGGGTCTTCAGGCCTTTCCTGTCCTTCAGGGTGCTACTCATAACACCTATCAACCCTTGGTTTGGCAGGCTTTGACAGAACTGATGGATGCGGATTTTTCGGGACAGATTCACGCAATGGTCTCCACACCCACCCCCCCCCGACTATTCCAAAAGGCACACAAATTGCTCAACTTGTTCCTTTTAAGTCTTCTGTTCACAGAACCAAGGACTGATCGCGAGGAGACGGTGGCTTCGGCTTTACAGGGCCAACCCAGGTGCGCTGGACTGCTCTCCTGACCAAAGACCGTCCTGAGACACTGTGTACCGTGTCCATGGTTGGTGCCACGCCATTGGAGGTTGAGCTTCGTGACCTCCTAGATACCGGGGCTGACGTGAGCATTCTCTCCCTGGATGCTTGGCCCCCGCAGTGGCCTTTGACCCTGGCAAAGACACCGATCACAGGCTTCGGAGGAATGAAGCAATGCTACGTGAGCCAGAATCCCGTGGCCATCACGAACCCAGAGGGACAGACAGCCATAATTTGGCCTCATGTTACTGAGATTCCTCAGAACCTCTGGGGGAGGGATGTCCCACGCCTCCTTTATGGTGGCTGGTGGACAGACCCATCTGGGAGAACCAGTGGCCCCTCCCTCATGAGAAGCTGGTTGCCCTTCGTGAACTCGTACAGGAGCAGTTGGATCAGGGGCATTTGGAACCATCTACCAGTCCCTGGAACACTCCTGTCCTTTGTATCAAAAAGAAGTCTGGGAAATGGAGGTTACTACAAGACCTCCGAAAGATCAATGCCGTGATGGAAGGCATGGGAACATTGCAGGCTGGTATGCCATTTCCTACCATGCTTCCTGCGGACTGGCCATCCTCATTGTGGATCTGAAGGATTGTTTTCTTACGATCCCTCTGCATCCCGATGACAGACCAAAATTTGCCTTCACGGTACCAACAATAAACGATGCAGAGCCTGCACAGTGGTATCAATGGAGAGTTCTTCCTCAAGGAATGTGTAATTTGCCGATGTTGTGCCAATGGTATGTAGCCTGTGCCTTGTCTGGAGTTCGCAAGCAGTTTCCTGATTCTCACGTCTATCATTATATGGATGACATTTTGGTGGCTACGCCCACCCAGGATGAGCTGCTGAGGATACAGCCTCAGTTGCTGAATGCTCTGCATTCATATGGACTGCAGGTAGCTCCAGAAAAGATACAACAACCACCTCCCTGGAAATATTTGGGGGTCAAAATTCTGGAACGGACAATCCGTCACCAGGAGGTGCAATTTGTGCAATTGGTGAAGACACTGAGTGATGCTCAGAAGCTGGTAGGTGTTATCACTTGGTTATGTCCTTACTTGGGACTGACCACAGCACAACTGTCTCCCTTGTTTGAATTGTTGAAAGGGGACACTGATTTAAAGTCACCTCGTGAATTAACCCCTGAGACACAAAAAGTGCTGGAGGAGGTTCAGCAAACTGTTTTGGCTTGCCAAGTGTACTGCATTGAACCTTCCATTGATGTCACTGTGTTCATTACCACTCCTGATTTACATCCTACAGGTATCATCGGCCAATGGAATGATGATTGGACTGATCATCTGCACATCTTGGAATGGGTCTTCCTGCCTCATCAGCCGCATAAGACAGCGATGGCGCTGTTTGAATTGATTGCGCGCTTGATAATCAAGTGCTGGCTACACTGCTTGCAATTGATGGGTGCAGATCCCTCAAAGATCATACTCCCGGTTCAGAGGGAGGAATTTGATTGGAGCTATGCGAACAATGTTTCGCTGCAAACTGCTCTCGAGGGTTTTTCAGGGCAGATCACTTACCATCTGCCTAGCCACAAGCTATTGAAAGTGGCCAAAAATGCTCAATTTTATCTACAACCCAAAAATAGCCAAGAGCCAGTGCAAGGTCCCACCGTCTTCACTGACGGTTTGGGCAAAACAGGAAAAGCCATTGTTACTTGGCAGAATGGGTCTGAGTGGAAGGTTTTGGAAGGCCATGAGGATGGGTCAGCCCAACTGGTTGAATTAAAGGCTGCTGTCATGGCATTTGAGAATTTTTCCCAGGAACCTTTCAATTTGATCATGGACTCCGCCTATGTTGCCGACATCGCACAGCGATTGGGTTGTTCAGTTTTGAAGGAGGTCAATAACCCTGCCTTGTTTAATTTACTGAAGACCCTGTGGTGTGCAATTCAGGCCAGAGTTCATCCATATTATGTTCTGCATGTACGGAGTCATACTAATTTGCCAGGATTTGTAGCGGAAGGTAAGGCAAGGGCTGACAAGTTGGCTAACCCAGCGTGGGTAGCCCCTCAGCCTGACGTGCTCGTGCAGGCCAAGGCATCGCATGGGTTTTTCCACCAAAATGCGCATACGCTGCAGAAGCAGTTCCAACTGACTGCCACTGAGGCTAATGAAATTGTCGACTCGTGTGATGACTGTCGCGCCCTTGGTGCGCCATTGCCGGCAGGGGTTTACCCCAGAGGCCTTAAAGCCTTGGAGCTTTGGCAGACCGATGTTATCCAGGTCGCCAAGTTTGGCCAGCTCAAGTATGTGCATGTCACAGTGGACACGTTCTCCTCTGCAGTGTGGGCTTCTGCTCACACTAGAGAGAAAGCCCGAGATGTCATTGCCCACTGGAGGCAGACCTTTGCTGTTCTTGGCATACCTTCTGCTGTGAAAACCGACAATGGTCCTGCTTATGCCTCGCAGCAGGTACGGCAGTTCCTACAGTCATGGGACGTGTCACATAACTTTGGCATCCCTCATTCTCCGACGGGACAGGCGATTGTAGAACGCAATCATGGTACACTCAAGCGTGTTCTTCAGAAGCAGAAACGGGGAATGCAGGGTGAGACCCCACACAGGTGGTTGGCAAAGGCTTTGTACACCATCAGTCACCTTACGGTGCCACAGAACTCAAATAATCTTGTCATTTTGAACCATCATCTGTCGTTGCAGGCTTCGGATGGTGAGCAACAGCCTTGAGCGAAGATACGGGTCCAAAATTTAGTCACCAAGCAATGGGAAGGATCCCATGACCTAATCGCTATGGGGCGAGGGTATGCGTGTGTGTCCAAGGACACTGGGACACGCTGGCTACCTTCAAAGTGTATCCGTCCTGACCTGAGACCACAGGGGCAGAATTCAGCTGACAGGCAAGGTGGAAGCCGTGATTAACTTGAAAGTCACCAAGTGGATGAATCCTCGAGTGATCACTCTGATGATTCCTCCACAGATAGTGATTAAATTTGTATATATTCCCTTTTTAAATTTGTTCATTTGTTCATTTTTCTTTTTCTGTTTTTCTTTTTTTGTAAAGTTAAAAGGGTGAGATGTCACCCTGTTTTTTTTGATTTTTTTAAAGCTTTTTGATTGTTCATAGGATGGAGTCAGACCTTTCAGCTACTGTACAATATTAGGAGCAGTTTCTAACTTTTTCTCACACATGTAACATAAAAAAATCCTTTGTTTTTCATTCTCTGTCCTTTGTTTGCATATTTCTAACCTGAAAACAATTGTAACTGACAGTTAGTCTGGCCATTTGGCTGAGAGGTGAAAACTCCAGAAGCCAATCCACAACCAGACCCACAAATGTATAAAAAGTAAGAAATAAACAGGCAGGGGGCTCTCGGCCTTGGCTCAGCCTTGTGCTCTCAGAGAGGAACCCTCTGCCCTGCGAAATTTCTCATCTCTGTGTGATTGCTTTGTGTATCCCGATCACAGGATTCATTGACGCAGGCTGAGCTCCAGTTCTTACTTCCAGGCCTTTTTCTGGCCATGTCCATCTTCAGGTATCAGCCAGCTCCGCTGATCCCTGAGGCGGGCGGGGCCGTGACGGCACAAAGGGGCCGTGCGCTGGTGTGAGGCAGGGCTGTGATGTCACACAGCTGTCCTGGCCACAGCACTGTGACATCACGCCAAGACTATATAAGCCACGCCAGCACCAACAGCTGCCAGTGCAGCCGCGATGGCACGTGCCGGAGCCATGAGTGATGGTGGTGTCCTACTAGCTGCACTTGTCCTGCTGCTGGCCGCCGTGGCTGCCTGCTGGGCACTTGGCCACTGGCAACCACGGAGGCGGCAGACACGGACCCCCAAGTGGAACAATGTTCCCAGAGTCTGGCCCAGAGGCTCACGGAGGAACCGAGGAGCCCCTGCGGCTCCCAGGCGCTCCAGACATCGGGCCACCTCTCGCAAGCGGCCACGTGCTCCCGCCAGCCCCCTGGACTTGTCCTGCTGCTGCCGCCCCTGCGTGGCAGCGGCCCAGGAGCTGCAGGAACTGATGCTGCTGCACTGGGCTCGCAAAGGGACATGTGTGCCGCTCTACACTGGGATGTGGCAGGCCTTGTGGAAAGAACTGGAGAAGCTGGTGAAGCCGGGCCACCTGCCCTGCTGTGGCTCCTTCAGCTCCTCACAAATCCTCCATCCCTCCAAGAGGCTGCTCCCAGCAACATTCTCCATCCCTGGGAGAGCCTCGACCCTTGCACGGATGGCACAGCAGCGCACACCCGCCATCCCTGCAGGAAGCTCAGGCTGTCCGAGACCCTCCATCCTGCCAGGAGCCTCTGCTATCTCTGACAGCCTCCATCCCTCGCAGAGGCTCAGCGAGACCCGTCCGCCTGCAGAAGGTGCAGAGCCTGTGGACAGGTCTCCCAGCTCCCTTGGACTCACAGACTTCAAAAGCACAGGCACAACCCTGACCCTCAACGTCACCAGGGAGAGCCCCCAAGTCCAAATGGAAGCCCAGCCCGATGCAGGGGAGCCTCCTCAGGAGCAGCTGGCACAGCAGCAAGTGTCCGGGAGCCAGCAGTTGTCATTCCACAGCTCCCAAGACGCTGTGCTGGCTGTGCCGGCTGTGCCAGCAGGCAACAGCCTGAGCCTGGTGGTGGAGACGATCCTTGAGACACCAAGGAGGATCCTCCACCTCCAGGAAGCTGCCCCACAACAGCCCTGGACTACCTTCAAGGCCTCTCGAGGAGCATGTGAGATCTCCTCAGGAGCTGTCTTGAGGCTTCCTGGGGCATCCCCAGGCCAGACCAGGCCAGGCCAGGGCCCTGAGAGCAGCCTGGTCTCTGGCTGTTCCCAGTGGCTCTGATACTGTGGCTTCAAAAAACCCCTCTCTCGTTGGCAGCTGCTCCTGGGACTCCCCTGTGCCAAGGCTCGGGCTGCAGCCCCGGCCGTCCTCGACAGCTGAGTGCAGACCATGAGGCCAGGAACAGCGATGTTGCCGTCCTGCCCCGCTGCCCTGCGGCTCCTGCAGCTGCCTCTGTGTGCTGCCTTGCCCCGGCTCTGCCTCTTGCCAGCCCCACGGCTGCAAGGTGGTGCCCGCTGCCCGGCGCGCAGCAGCAAGCGGGTGAGAGCAACGGGGCCTGCGGTGGCCCTGCCCGCTTCACTGGTGGGTTTCTTCCCTTGGGGACGTTCCTGAGCACAAGGCTGATGCCTTGGTCCCGGCTGCAGGGCAAAAGAAGGAGCTGCAGGACCTGTACCAGTGGGGCCAGCAGCTGGGGAGCGGCGGTTTTGGCACCGTATTCTCAGGCATCCGCCTCTCGGACAGGAGCCTGGTAAGCGGCCTGGAGGCCTGGGTGTGTGAGAAGGGGCACGGGTGGGGAGGAGCAGGGCTCCATCTCAGCCCCCCTCTCTCCATGGCTTGCAGGTGGCCATCAAACGTGTGGCCCGGGAGAGCGTCCTGCAGTGGGTCGAGCTGGTGAGTGAGCGGGGCCAGCGGGACAGAGCGGGTCGTGGTGCCCGAGCATCCCCTGGGTGAGAGGAATCCCCGTGGCCAGAGAGGCTGCCCAAAAGGGCCCTGGGGCATCCCAGGCAGGGGCAGCGCAGCCACAGAGCAGCAGCAGGCCTGCTGGAGGTGGTGTCTCCTCCTCTCAGCCCGACGGCACCCGTGTTCCGATGGAGATCGTGCTCATGGAGAAGGTGTGCTCCGGCTGATACAACATCATCCAGCTCCTCGACTGGTTCGAGCAGCCTGATGGCTTTGCACTGGTGATGGAGCGTCCGGAGCAGTCGCAGGATCTCCTGGAATTCCTGCTGGAGCGGGACGTCCTGTGTGAGGAGATGGCGCGCTGGATTTTCTGCCAGGTGCCGGAGGCCGTGCGGCACTGCACCGCCTGCGGTGTCCTGCACCGGGACATCAAGCTGGAGAACCTCCTCGTGGACCTGCAGAGCAGCGACGTGAAGCTCATCGACTTTGGTTGCGGCACCTTCCTCCAGGAGCAGGCCTACACACAATTTGCCGGTGAGACACAGCCCGGGCCCTGCTCCCGGTGCCAGGCACTGCTCAGCCCCATTCTCTCCTGGGCTGTGGGTGCGTCCCTCAGCCTGCTGCCGGCTGTCCTGTGGCACTGGGCTGATGCTGTGCCCCGGGAGCCGGCTGCCGGCCCTGCCGACACAGGAAGGCTGCAAAAGCCAGGCCATGGCCCCTGGGCTGGGCAGGCCCACAAGGGGCTGCTCCCCGGCCTTCTCTGCCTTGCCGAATGGCTCCTTGGCTTTGGCCGCTTGGATGGGGGACGCGGGGGGGCCTGGGGGGAAGCTGTGGCTGCCGGTGCAGCCCCTGCCTCTGCCAGGAGGCTGGCGCCAGGCTCTGGGAGCCAGCGGCCTGCGCCTGGACAGTGCCGCCTGTGTCCCCTAGGAACACGCGTGTACAGCCCACCTGAGTGGATCTGCCTTGGCTACTACCACGGCCATGCAGCGACCGTCTGGTCCCTGGGCGTGCTGCTGTACGTCATGGTGTGCAGGAGCCTCCCCTTCCAGGGGGACCGTGACATCGTGTGTCAGCAGCTCTTCTTCACGCGGCAGCTCTCTCCAGGTTGGTATGCGGCCTCCAGAAGGCAGGCTTTGGCAGATGGCGGCCCGTGGCCCGGTGTGGCCCTCACACGGCTCTGCCGGGACCTGCCCTCAAGGGCTGGCCTTTGCGGGAGGCGGCCCATGCCGACAGGGTCGGCCAGGCACACGGGGCTGAAGGACGTGGCCGTGTCCCGCCGGGCCGCTCTCCCGCACAGCCCAGAGCCAGTCGAGAGGCCGGCGTGCTTCGGAGCACACGCAGCACGGCCCGGGCCCTGCGGGTGCCAGGAGCCACTGGGCGGGAGCCTTCTGCAACTGACCACCGCTTTCTGCCTTCTCTCTGCCCAGAGTGCCATCATCTCATCTGCTGGTGCTTGTCCAAGCACCCTGCGCAAAGGCCACAGCTGCAGCAGATCTTGCTGCACCCTTGGGTGTGGGGCAAGCGTTTTGGATGCCTTGCCTGAGCCCCTGCAGCACCCAGTTAACCCAGTCCCACACAGGACTCAAAAACTAAAACACCCCAAATCTGTAGGCAAGTGTAGGGACAGAGATGAGACATCTCTGGAGTCCAGGGCAGCTCTTGAAACATGGGCTTTATGGCACAGTTCCTCGGTGCAAGAGCTTTGCTTACATTGCCAGCCACAGCTGAAAGTGTGCCCGAACAAAGAGGCCTAAGTTCTAATTCCTGCCACATTCCAAACCCTAAAAGCTCCTTTCTGGACTCCTTTTCCCTGCCACCTTGGCAGGGCCCCCCCCCCTTGGACCCTCGGCATCCCTTGGTCTGTTAGGGATATTGCTCAAACAACAGGGCTCTTGCCTTCAGCTAACTCAGTCACTGTCTCTCAGCTGGGCATCCTACATCTCAAAGCTTGCTTTAATTTCTATATATATTGCTTACAGGTTTTATGCTGTTAGAATCTTCTCCCAAGCAATCGTAGTTGTAAGGCTTTCCCGTTTCACCCTCTCCAATTTCAAACCATAGAAAACATAAAACAACCACCAACCCATTCAGGGCTGTCAAGTCTGGTCCTTGTCAGCAACTTCAGCTAAAGAAACCTCTCGGGAAAAGGGGTCATCAAGAGTGTTCCCTTCAGTGTTCTTCGGGGATGACCACTTGGCCCTCACGGCTTGCCCTGAAATGGCGGCTCCTCCCTCACGCTGCCACTCCTCATGAGGGCACATTGGGGCTCAGCGGCGAGCGGAAATGGTCCTCAATGGCCTTGAGCTCCTGTGGGAACCATGGCAGCCCCGGGGAGGGAGGGAGGGGCTCTTCCTGGTGACCTGGAACTTGGCTCCTGCTCTGTGCCAAGGGCTTTCTGCCTGCGGGCCTGGGGGAACGCCCTCCCTGAGCTCAGCCCCACAGCCACTCCTTCCCACAGCTCCTTGCAGACAGCATCCGCTACAGACGCCTCCCCTGCTGCCATCCCTTGGCCAGGGGCCTCGGGGCTCATGCCTGGCCCTTCTTCCTCCCCAGGGAGCCTCTTCCCAGGAAGGGGGGAGCCCCCCACAGCCCAGCGCTCTCCAGCTCAGCCCCCCTAGAGCCAGGCCGCCCTCTCAGCCCCACGTGTCCTGAGCCAAGCGGGCATTGGCGGGCATCTTGGCCAGAGCCACCACAAATAAATTGACTTTCAAACCTCTGACAAGAGGAAAAGGACCAGCAAAACCTCAGCTCGGGGCACACTTCAGACTGCTCAGGGAATTGGTAAGCAAGGTTCCTAGGAAAAATGCTTTTGCAGGTGCTGGGCTCCATCAGCACTCATCCCTTTGGAAACATCACCTTCTAAGGGCACAGGAGCAGGTGATTCCCAAAGGTGGGAAGCCAAGCAGGCCAGGCAGAAGGCTGGCTTGCCTGAAGAGGCATCTTCTCTGGGAAAGAGGATGGAAAAGGAAGCTGTGTGCCCAGTGGAATCCAGGTCAGCAGAAGAGGAGTAAGGACAGAGTCTGATTGATTGTCAGACATAAAGGGTCTTGATTTTTGTATCTATTCAAACTGCATGAGGAGATACTTGGATTCAGTGTCAACTGGAGATTGCACATATCAAGGCATTAACAGAAACAAAACTTGAACCAGAGGTAATATAATCTTTTCTCACTGCCTTTCGTAAATATATATTCACTTTTAATACACTTCAGAAATCGGGTAATTAACCACAAAAATTTGAAAACTTAAATCAAATTATTCCCAGAGGCTTGGTCTTTTAAGGTATTCTGAATGTTAATGAGCCCTGGGGCACTGAACAGCTGAAGGCTGGACAAGCCTCAGGAGAAGTCAAATCCAGCAGCAGCCTCCAAGTGTCTGTGGCTGTCAGCAGCCCTCAGTGAGGCCATCCCTGCCCAGAGACCATGGGGGAATGGGCAGACAAGGGGAGCGTCCCTGGGGCTGGGCAAGCAGAACTCAGAGGCACCAGCAGATGCAGGTGGGAAATGGAGTGTGCAATGTGGCTGTGAAAGCCCTGCCTGGGCCGTGCCAAGCAGGACAGACAAGACCTGACCCCCATCCCCCAAACAATTCTCTCACTTAAACATTTCAAAGGAATTACAATTGTTTGAGTACTCTGAGTTGATGCACTGGAGAAATAGCAAAAAGAGATTTTCAGGAGCTCAAAACAATAAAACAGACTTTACTGGCAACATTAGAAAATCAGAGAAACTCTGGCAAAAGGGTTAATACAATATTCAATCAACAAAAAGCACTTCTGAGAGCATTATAAATTGGCCCATTGAATATCACAAAGTCTAAACCTGTTAAATTTAAGTTACTCAACGTTTGCAAAGGGAGAAAATTAGAAGAGGAAGACGCAGAAAAAAAGACAAGTAAGATACACAAAAGCACACACACACACACACAAACAGAGCTACCAACTCCTGGATTCCAGCTGTGTTCAGACAGAAATTCCCAGAGGATGTGGGGTTAAGACATGTTCTTGCCTTGTGGTCAACCATAAATACCCCATGGTCTTCCTGGGCCCTTCCCCCAGGAGGTCACTTGGTCTCACAGGAGCTGGGCTGGGAGCTGCAGAGGTGGCTGTGGAGCATTGCCTTTGGTGTGCCAGGGATTGGCAGACACTCTGGGCTGGGATAGAGGCTCTGGGGGGATTGGGGTTACAGGGCAGGGCAGTGCTGGGGTTTCAGGGCAGGGCAAGGCTGGACCTGCCCCTTCCTCCCTCACACACAAAGTGTTTCCAGCCAACAATCTCCTCCAGTCTGTCACAACAGGCAATGCTGGAGGTGGAGTCCCAATTGTGGCCATGGGCACCTAGACAAGAAGGACAGTTCTTTTCCATAGGAAGGTGTAATGGTTTTAGTTAAACCTGGGCAGAAACACTAATTAATGTAGTGGCTACACATTCGTAAAATTTTGTTTGCTAAATTTAGTGTAGTGGTCTTAGTGTTTAGTCTCTTTTTGTGCGAAAGGATCAGGAGAAGCAAAGTAGGCTCAAGCTGAAAAACTTTTTTTTCATTTTTTAACACACACTAAAAGAATGGAAAAGATAAGAAAAGAAAAGACGGGAAAAAACCCCAAAGAAACCAAAATGCAACTTCAAAACACTCTTCCCTTCCCTTACAAACTGTTAACTTTCTTACAAACAACATAGACACAGCCTCTGCCCTGTGCCGGAGAAGATCCTACAGACACAAAGGCGGCTACAGTTCCCCATGCCCAGGCAGCTCTCCCCACCTGCCTGACAGCTCCAACTCCTTAGCCTATCACTACAATTGCTCTTGCAGAATGCCTCTGCAGCTCCTTTGGAGCTTCTGGCAGACACTGCAAGGCACTGGGAGGCCTCCCCACAACCTTCTCTTCTCCAGCCTGAGCAGCTCCAATTCTCTCTCAAGCTGTCTCTACAGGAGAGCTGCTCACCTTAGCAACCTGCTAGCCTGCCCTGCACTTGCTGCAACACTTGCATGGCCTGATGTGCTGGCCACACCAGGAGTGGAATCCCTGCTCCAGGTCTGGCCCTGCCTTAGCAGCTTCATTCCACAGGCTCAGGCTACGTGTCCGGCTGCTCAGTCCCAGCTGCTGGAACTGGGCAAGATTAGTGCTGCCGCTGGATCACCAGAGTGATGGCCACAGCTCGCATGGGCCCGGCCCCATCCCTTGGGCATCTCTGCCGAGGGAAAGCCCAGTCCTGCGTGGGCCACCTGCAGTCTGGCAAGAGGCTGCCCGTGCCAGCCTCTGCTGTCGCCAGGCAGGGGCAGCAGCCAGCCGCGCTAGCGCTGCTTCCAGCCTTCTGCGAGTCACATACCGGGAGAGGGACAGCTTGGCTCCGGGCACTGGCAACTCCCAACCCATTGCTGCAAGGCAGCGATGAAAGCGCACGCAGCCTGGCAAGCAGCTCCGGCAGCTGTGCTGTCCTTCCCCTCGAGGGAGCAAGGACGGCGTGCCCTCAGAGCCCCTGGCTCTAATGGCAGCAGCTCACACAGCTGCCCACACAGCAACAGGCACATGTTCTCCGGAGGCATAAGGAGCTCTGCGTGTCTTTGTTCCCCATTGCTTCACGTGCTCAGGTTGCCGGTCCCTCTGAAGCACCGGCAAAAGGCCAGCACACACCTTCAGCTCCCACTCCTCATGTGCAACAAGTTCTTCTGCTCTCTTTGGCCTTTAGGCTGTCCTCAGCTGTTGCTTTCAACTGCCCCACTTGCAGCATGCTGTGCCCCTGCACGCTGCCCGCTCTTGCCACACAGGCTAGCCCTTCAGTGGAGGCCTGCCTTGTGTCCCCTCTGCTCCCCAA
>JANEHK010001598.1:0-12125 GCA_025960845.1 Tachycineta bicolor | reverse complement strand
GCCGATCAATGACCTCAAGTTGCAAAAGCCTCATCACTGCGAGGGTAAAATCTTTTGCTTTACAATAAATCCCCATCTGCTTATGAATCTGGGATACGACCTTCACGAGAGCTTCCATCCTCTCACGGGTCCTGGGGTGTCCCCCTCGCTGGGCTGGCCCCACCACTCAGCCGTCGTTCACCTGTCCAGGTGATTCCCGTTCTCCCAGGCGATTTCTCCGGGGTTTTGGCACCACTTGCTGCCTTCGCTGAGGCGTAGCAACCTGGTTCCAGGAACAACACAGCAGCCACACCCAGGCTGCTCGGGCCATCAGCTCACAGACACCAATGTGGTGGACGGCAAATGGCGTTTATTAACTGGTTACATGGAGTTATAAAACTTCTGTTTGCTACATCACTTCTGTCTGCTTACGTTACAAGTTACGTGTTGCTTAGCTTATCAAGGACACTAAACAACTAAGTGTTGAGGGAGGGGTTCTGTCTACCCGTACAACGCGATATCTTCCCATTGCCCATCCCTAATCTCCCACAGCCCTCACTCCCTGATCTCCCTTCACTGCCTGTCCTGCTGCATGTTGCTGTGGGCTGCCAGATGCTCAGTGGGCCATGTGGGATGGTCCATGGACACTCTGTTGCCCATCCAGACTGAGCTTGATGTGTTGGTCAGACACCCAGTCCTGCATGGCAGAATGTCTCCATCCTGCAGCTGCCTGCAGTACCTGTTTCTAAACTGTGTTTCCTCTCTTGCCAAACAAAGCACATGCTCACAGCAGCCCAGGTGCGCCTGAGCTACCTGCAGATCCTGGGAGAGCTGAAGATGTACAGTGGAAAGATCTTCAATGCCACCATGATGGTACGAGCTGTTTGTTTATGTAATTGCTTTTGGCATGCAGTCCTACTGGCCACACTGCTTCTCCCTGTCTTGGGATATCGTGGTAAATGTTGGTAAGGGGGTCTGCTGGAGAAACTCAGCATAATTCCATTTAAGTGTCCACAACATACACCAGCCTACAGAATAGGTATGCATGTTTTTCTAATTGAAAGCTGTGACTCTTGCTCTTTAGATAACCCCTGTCTATATTTTGTGTTTTATAAAGTACTTGAGAAATCTGGGGAGGCTTCAAACTCCTAAATATATATATATATATATTCCAGTATATATATATATATATATACTGGAAATATTTAAACCTCACTGTAAAAAAGAACTCTTCTCTTTTTACAAGCTTCTTGGGTAGTTGATTTTTCTGTCAGTCTCCACCTGGGTCTGTGCTGAGCTGCGAAACACATGCTGTGTCACACAGGGAGCTAAGCGATGTTGGTGGGTCTGTACCAGAGCAAGAACTCACCCATGGGCAACAGTAATGCTAAAGTTTACACCTACATGCAAATTGAACAATTTCTGCCAGATTATATGTGCGTTAATTCATTTTGCATTAAGTATCTCACCGTAGCAGAAAGAATTGACATTTCTTCCAACCTCAGAAATGTTTTTATGAAGTTTCTACTCTACAGCTGCAGCAGGTCTCACTAGGTCCATATGGGGACACCCTGGGCTGCCAGGTGACACTGCTGACAGCAGACCACTTGCTGCCAACCACGTCTCTGGGTCTTCCAGGTGGCTGGTGCATCCCTGGGGCCATGGGAAGCTGTTGGTCCCTGTGCAGGGTAGAGAGCAGGGAGCAGGCTCCTGTGGCAGCCCAGCAGCAAAGAGAGTCAGTGCTGAGATCCTACGGGAGGTCAGGGGGCAGAAGGGTCCCTGCCCAGCACAGCTGAAGGGGTCCCTGCCCAGGCTTTATTGACAGGTTTAACCTCTGCCCCTACAGTTGCAGGACAGGGAGTCGTATGTGGCATTGCTGGTGGGTGCCAAGCATGGCGTGAGCCAGATCATCAACAGCAAGCTCAACATCATCACCAGCCTGGCAGAGTTCCCCAGCATCAGCAGGGTGGAGCTCAGCGAGGAGTCTGAGCGAGTGAGCACTGTCAAGATCTACCTGCAGGACCTGAAGGTGAGTGGCTGTGTGGGGACAGAAGCACAGGGGAGTCACCTGCACCATCAGCTCTTCTCAAAGGCTGAGGGTGTCACCAGGATAAAAGGCTTAGAATAGACTTGGGAGGGAAAGCTCGTTGGATGAACTAAAAGAAATTACTAGAGGGAAGTGATTGTTCCTGCTGAGGAAAAGTGATTCTTCCTGCATCAGAGAGCTGCACAAAAGATGAGAAAAAAAAAATTCTCTTCTTTGTCTGTGCCTCCTGCAAATCAGACTGAGGGAAGTATGAGACAAGAGGGAGTGCCTTGTCCTTGTGCTGCCTGTTCCTGCAGACTGTGGTACAAACAATATTTGTTTATTCTAATCTTTTTTATCCTTTTCTCCCTCACACCTCCAAAAAATAAAACAAACCAAAAAAAGCTGCTTACTCTGCTGCTGGAATCAAATAGTGCGAAGGATCTCGTCTGCCTCATTGTTGGTTACTACAGACTCTTTGTGGATGCAAACGTGTCCATATTTACCTGGGGAGAGAAAAAACAACAACTGCACCGTGTCTCAGCTGAAGAAGGTTTAAAAAAAAACAGACTCTTTTTTTCAAAGGATGGGGAAGAAGTGGGTGGATGACCTAGCTCCTGGGAACAGCATCCTGTTCCAGCAATAACCCGGGGCTGTGTGGTGGCACCTGCACATGATTAAGGCCAGACTTGATGATCTTAGAGGGCTCTTCCAACATTCGTGGTGCCACGATTCCGTGGTAGCTGCAGGCTTGTGGGAGTTGCAGACAAAAGCCTGGGGCAAGGGGTCAACCTGGCAGCTGCCCTGCAGCTCCAGGGTGCTGCTCGGGGCTAGAAACACCCCACAGGTCCAGCTGCACCCTCCCTTGTTGGCCGGTGAGCTGGTGAGGGCTGAGCCCCCTGGGGCCCGCGGGGGAGGGTCTGGCTGACCCCCTCCCCACCCACACGATGGGCTGACAAATTCGTTTAAATCCCAGGGTATGAATCCCGAGCCTGCAGCGACTCTGAAGATTCCTGGGACCTAGATTCCTCCTCGGAGCGTCGCATGGACACCGCTGTGGCGTGTGGCGGTGCGGAGGGGCAGGGAGAGCCCTGCAGCCCCGGGGGGAGCAGCGCAGAGCCCTCGGCTGGAGTGGGTGACCCGCGGGACGCGGGTGACAACGCCACCGACAGCGCGTCCGAGGCGTCCGACTCGGCCAACACCGAGAGCCGAGGGTTCAAGACGAGCGGCTCCAGTGACTCCATGGATGCGCTGGAGGAAGATGAGCTGGAAGCATGCTCTTCCTCCAGGCCAGAGCTGTTCCACTTTTACACGCCGACCGTGCAGGAGATGAGCAGCTCCGCCAGGAGCTTCGTGCCGGTGTGTGCCGCGGGGAGCCCCGCCGGGGCAGGAGCCGGGGACTATTTCTGCTTCCTGCAGGTGCCGCCGGCGGGTCAGGAGGGGCCCGGGGGCAGCCCCTCAGGGCAGGGCTCCACTCTGGAGGCTAGGCTGTCCGAGGTGGACACCACGGGCTACTACAGCCTGTGCTACAGCACATCCCCTGCGGCCAGCGCTCAGGGCAGCGACGCCGGCCCGGGGCACGGTGCTTCAGCCCAGGAACGGCGCAGCGCAGGGGACAGCGACCTCGTCCTGAGGCCACCCCCGGGCTTCAGTGACTCCAGCTCCGAGGAGGAGTTCTACGATGCTGCTGACAGGCTCAGCCCTCCGGACACGCTGGCAGGTAAAGGCACACCCGCGGGCCGCAGGTCCTCCCTCCCACTGCCGGGCTGGGGTGCTGCCTCTGCTCCCCAGGGCCTCCTGCGGGCCTCACCTTCCGGCTCCAAGTAGCTTCTCCAGGACTTTTGAAGGACCTTTGAACACCCATTCTCCACAGGCCACTCCTCAGCACCGTGACAGTGACATTGCAGGAGGATTTGTTTATCACGTGCAAATACTGGGTGTTGGAAAAAGTCAGTTTTCAGAGGAGTGGCTTTCTGGAATCTCTACTCTCTTCTTCTCAGCTGAAGGAGACCCCAAACGTGTCAAAACATTGTTACATGAACACCCAAGATCGAAGGTCGTGTTCGGGTCAGAGGCTTGTTACAGAGCTGGGTCAAGGATTCCCAGGGCTGGGCAGCTCCCTGGCCATTGTATTTCCCCAGAAATGGGAGGATTCTTGTTTCTGAATCCTCCCATTGAGGAGGGAGCAACTCTTTCAGAATTAACTGAACCTCTTAAGAATTTGATTCATGTCATTAGAACAGTTTTGGCTTTTATAGTAATGCACAGTCACTGTACTGTGTTCAGGCAAAAAACTGTCCTATCTGGAAATTGTTATCATCTAAATATCCAGCTGGGACCCTCTAACCATGTTGCTATTTGATGATAAGCCTATGGCTGTGTGCAGTGCTCTTGTAATGCTGCTGCTGTCCCCAGATTTAGCTGGGGAATTACAGCCACACCTGCCTTCAGGTGAAGTGACTCCAGAGCCCACTGAGCTAACTAACCCTGGGCTTCAGTCCTTGTAGCCACACACCGAGGCTCTGCCTTTTTCTTGATATCTGACTCTGGGTAGGTACTTGATCAGGAGAGACCATTTCCTTTTGCCCTCGGGAGCCAGGCATTGCTGCTGGACATTTGTGCTTGTGATTCCAAATCCTGTGCCAGGAGCTTTTTGGCCCACTGTGTAGGTGTCGGGGGCTGTTTTCCCAACATTCAGGTGGTTTCAGGGTCTTTTTCCCCCCTGCACAGCTCCGCGCCAAGCCGAAGGTAGAGACGGAGTCTTCAGGTTTAGATTTTTCAAGGTTGCATTTTTTTGTTTATTGTTTCTTATCTTACAAATTTTTCACAGTCCAGCATGATGTTTGCAGGTGCATGGATTTCTCACGTCTCCCCCCGAGCTGGGCTGTGCTTAATCTTTTATACTAATTACTACGTGTTCGTTATTTACTATTTCTTACCAACGTCTATCACTATTACTAAAAAGGTCACCTGTACACTGACCCAATCCTCACTAACTACTTTGTGCCAACGTCACTGCAGAAATGGAGTGAGGGAAGGAGAAGGAAGAAGAAGGAGACAACGTCCCAGATTCTCCATTTTGTCCCCATTCACTCCAATGCTATGAACCTAAAATCACTATTTTTTCACTCTGTGACAAACTAAACTACTATTTTTCACACTCCTGTGGTTTGCAAACCCTCTCTCAGTTTAGGAAGTTTTTCCCATGGACTGAGATCAAAGCCAGTGTCTCTCTGAGCTCTGGGCTGGGGTCCCAGACCCCCCTGCCCAGGTCCCTGACTCTCCAGGGCAGCCAAAGGGATGCCCTGGACTCCAACATGTAGGCATGTGGGTATTCTGCTGTCCTGGATTATTTCCTGATTTCCATGTTTTTTTCTTGCCATCAGGCTATGATACGGCATCCTGGAAGGGCACAGAGAACTCCTGCATCCCAAAGAGGCTGAGGTGCTACATGCTGGGGGAGGACCCATTGATGAGGGAGAAGCATAGGCAGGAGAAGGAGCTGACCTACACCAAGAGCCTGAGGAAGAGAAGGTCTTTCCTGAAAACTGATTACACCTCACAGGTCAGTTTCCCTGCGGCTCTCCTGGGCTCTCCACAGCGTTGCTGCTCCTGGCCACCCACTCAACCCTCTAGAGAGGACACAGGGAAGGACATGGAGATCGGGCCTCCTGTGGCCACCCAGGCCCAGAGAGACACTGCTGGCACAGACCCCTGCTCTGATCTGATGGACATGGAGCCTGACACCAGGGAGACAAAGTCAGTGATGGAATGGCTGGTTTCCTCCATTTCGAACATTCACCATCCTGGTGACCAGTGTGGGGATGAGGACAGCAGCCTCCAGCCAGAACAGCCCCCTTTGCTGTCTCTAGAACCCCTTCCCAGAGGTCAGAGTGGAGCTGCCCATGAAAGCTCCCCAGTGGAGCTGGATCCCAGGTATCTGGGTGAGGAGAGCTGTGTGCCCGCTGGAGGCTGGCAGACCCAAGGGGCAAAGGAGGAGGGGAGTGAGGTGGTGGCCACTCAGCACAAGGCCAGTGTTGTGCCCTCTGCTGTTTCCTGCCCCTCTGACAAGCTCCTGCTGCTGCCGTCGGCTCCTGGCCCCAGCACGGCCCCTCCCCGGGACCTGGCCCAGCAGCAGGGGCCACTCCTTGTGACTGTGGAGCCTTCCCTGGCTCCCTGTCAGGAGAGCAAAGATGATGGTCAGAGCTGTATCATTGGCAAGGGCAGTGCTGGTGGTGGGGGCGGTGCCGATGGTCAGTGCCATGCCAACGGCAGCAGCAAGGGGACTGTGTCCCAGGACAGGAGCCGACAGGTGGTGAATGGGGAGACCCTGAGGAAGGTGCACGAAGGCCATGCAGGGTTCCCAGATGCAGTCCAGCTCCTGGCAGACTGCAGCAGTGCCTCGGGGGTTCTCACCCGCCTCTCCTGGCTCTCATTTGGGGTGAGGACTGACCCTGTGTCACGCAGCCTGCTGCAGGACAGGGTCAATGACCCACTGGAGCCTTTGGCCTGTCTGACCACCAGCAGGTGCATGGGAACCAATGCTGTTGGAAGGAAGAGGCCAACATCTCCTGTTGGAGCAGGCTTTGGCAAGGAGTTGGTGAACAGCTCAGGGCAGCCCACAGAAGACACAGGAAATGTGGCTCAGCAGGAGCCACAGCCTGCACAGGCTTCTCTTCCCAGAAAACAGGCTGCAGTGCTGGGGAAGGATTCCTGCCTGGCTCCATCTGCAGGGCTTTCCATCTCCTCAATTCCAGTTCCCTTGGGGAAAGGAGCAGGAGACCACAGGGCTGCAAAACACCCCTTCCTCTGTTTTAACCCCAAGGAGGGTGAGCAGACCCCTATGGCCCCCATCCCAGCCAGGCCCTTGGGCTGTTCCCCAGCACCCCGAGGGTTCGACAGCTGTGGCTGCCGACTGCCCTACATTAGCTGCTTCCCCCAGCCCCACAACCAGGGGGAGCATGAAACCAGCCCCCCTCAGTTTCCAGGGCCTCTCACCACCCCACCATCCAGCAGCTTCAGCCTTCCCAGGACCCCGGGGAGTGGCTTCCCAGTTTCCATTGCTGGGGATGTGGTGGGGCAGGATCCTCACATCCGAGTGCTTGGGCAGCTGAAGGACCAGGCATGGATGACCCCTGCAGATTTTTCCCGCTTCCTGGCTTACACTGTGGAGCTTCAGGAGGTTGTAGGGAAGCTCTGTGGGAACCAGGCAACCCACCTGCATGACCAATGTGCAGAGCAGGGTGCAGAGAGCAAGGGTGCCCTGGGCTGGGCTTCCCAGGACCTGCTGTCCAGCTGCCAGGCACTCCTGAGCACAGAGCAGCCTCTCACAGAGGTGCAGTGTGCACTGAGAGCAACGTTTGACCGCCTGGTTCACCTGGCAGTGACCTGCTTCCAGGTGACACACTGCCAGCAGTGCAGGCAGAGACAGCAGGAGCTGGGAGCTGCGCTGGGAGATGTGGTGGGCACCTACCAGCAGCTGGTGCAGGCTCTGCACCAGCAGCTCCATGGGCAGGTCTGCCCTGAGCTGGGCACCAAGCTCCTTGCCCGCCAGCACACAGCCCTATCAGCTGCCATCTTCTGTCTCCTGCAGCAGTTCAGGGCATCCCCATGGCTGTGACAGGCAGGGTAGGGGCACACGAGGGCACTGAGGCGGACAGACACCAGATGTGCGCACTCTGTCCACCTCGGGCTCTCCCCAGACGATGTTTAGCCCAGGATGGCCATGGGAAAATGTGCCCACACCCACTGGCTGGGCTCCCCAAGAGCAGCCATGCCCCAGGTGCTCTTGGAACACTGCAGTGTGTGTCTTGCCCAGGGCTTGTCCTTTGCCTCCCACAGGCTGTGCATGGGGTCAGTCTCATGGTGCTGTCTCAGCTGCCTTTGACGCCTAATGGCCTCTGTTACTCACGAGGAAGAGTGGGAGCCTTTCACTCTGCTCTCCAGGCAGGCTCTGGACTAAAGGGACATCAAACCCCACCCTGGCCGAATGTGATGGACCCCAGGTGGGTTTCTCCACCTTCTGTGGCCGAGGGAACACAGATCCCATATTCAGCTGCTTTTCCTTAGCCAAAGAAGGTCATCCCAGCTGAGGTGGCAGCAGTGCTGCTCTGTGCGGTTCCAGTGTCAGCAGCTCCTCTGCTGCCCCGTGCTGGTGAGCCAGACAGGCCCTCGTGGGCTCCCACCTACCATCGAAGCAGCTCACAGCTTTGTGTCAGCCAGAAGAAAGGGCAAGCCCCGACACCGTAATGCTGCAGTCAGAGCTGTGCAGGGACCCCAGTGAGGACCAGCGCTGTCCACCTCCCAGCAGGTGCAGCTCACCCTGGCCAGCTGTGAGCTGCAAGGTGGTTTTGCTCTGCATTCCTGCAAGGCAGCACTGCAGTTCCCTTGGATGGAGGGGCAGAGGCCAGTCCCTCGTTGCTGAGGTCCAGCCTGGGGATATTGGGGAATGGCTGCCTTTCCCCAAGGAGCTGCTGCTGCAGCCCAGGGGCTCTGCACTAGGCAGCTGAGGGGCATGGGTGGGCTTGAGTGATGGCACGTCTCTCCAGGCACTGTGGGGACAGGACTGTCCCCTGTCTCTGGGACACTGAAGGGGGACCATTTCCACACCTAGCTTGTCAAGAGCCGCCAGTGCACAGCAACAGGCACTGGACAACACTGACACCATGACACTTGGAGCCCCTGTTGTGGCTTAACCTCGGGTAAACCCCTGGTTTGGGTTAAACCACAGCAGCCCCCAACTGCTCCTGCAGACCCACTGTCACACACACTTAGACATGAGCCCCAGGGCTGTGAAAGGGTCTTGCTGTGAAAGAGGAATGAAAACCCGTAACCAAGTTTACCTCAGATGACTTTCAGGTCCTGCTGCCACTGGCCATGAGGGGCTCTTTTGGCAGCAATGGCTGAGGTAATGTATGGACTCAGCTGCACCACACTGCACAGTTCCTGCTGTGGCTGTGGCATGTGACACTGCTCTGTGCAGGGCACAGCCAAGCCCAGGTACCTCCCAGCAGGGACACGGGGTCAGGGACCTGTGTGTGTCAGGTGTGATGAGGTACCACTCATCATTAACTCATCATAATAATGGGGATCTAAACCTTTTATTTTATCTTAGATGCATACAACTAGCCAAGGGCTTCAACAACTCACCAAGTCTTCACTGGGTTTAAGCTGTTGGGACATAGTGCCCTTGGGAGCTTCTCCCCATCCCGCGATCTCCTGCAGGAACAGCACTGTCTTGCCCTATGGTAGGGGGTTCTCCTTGCCCATAAGCTTTGCAATCCTAACTTCATCTTACTCTCTGTTTCAATAAAATGAAGAAAACACCTTAAAGCTCTCCCCCCATCCCAGAACAAGTGTAGGTGCAGCAGTCACAAACAATCAGCTGCAAAGAAACAAAACTGAATTCCTGTCAGTTTTCACTTGATACTACGCTCCACCAGCTTTTCTTTCCTGCTCAGGGGCATGGGGGATGTCCAGCACCACATTCCTGAGGTAGAAGGCGTTGCTCCAACAAGGTCTTCACACTGCTGGAAACAGTTGTCTCCTGTGCACATTCATGCTGGTGCTTCTCGCCTGTGCAACTCCTTATCACAGAATAAAGACTCTTCTTGGGCAGCAGTGGTGCACTGGAGTGTTTCGACCTGTTCCGTTGTATCCGGTAGCGCGTAGCCTTTTCCAGAAGAAACTCCAGCCCTCAGAGCTGCTGGCCAGCTCCGTGTCTCGTAGTAGGTGGACAGGACATCAAAGACTGTCAGGAGTAGAGAGATGCTGTGTCACACACGTGCTGTGACAATGGTGCCAGCAGCTCTACACACACCCATCAAACATGAGGGAGGTGATGATGGCTGACCCACAGAAGGTCCCCTACTTAACACCTGGTGAGCTGGTGCTTGAGGCAGCTTACCTAGGACCAGACAGGTGTTTTGGGGAAGATTTTAGGGAGTTCTCAGCAAAGCAGTGGCTGCGTCAACTACAGTGAGGTGCCCCCATCAGTTTTGGCTGACATGTGCCACCTGCCAGTGCTCCCCCTGTAGTGAGCCACACTGGCTGAGGTCCCATTATCACTCCCAGGCAAGGATACCCCACCCCTTGGGCACACAGAGCCCCCAGCCACTTCCTCTGCCTTGTGTCCATGGAGGAGCAACACAATCCTCGTGTCAGGTGTAAAAACTTGGATGAGCTGGCGTGGGTCATGAGCCCCTCTTGCAGTCACTAATAGAGAGACATTCACCTTGCCGAGGTGAAGGAGCACGAGCACATCCTCTGCTGTGACCAGGTGCGCCAGCCCATGGTGGTACAGGACACCAACATCCCTCCCTACCATTGTCAGACTTGGCTGAGGTGGCACAGGCCTCAGAAGTCCCATCCCTTTGTGGCCTGTCCCAACAGCAGCCCAGCACCCTTCCACCTGACTGTCCCACCTCATGCACAGCTTCCCGGGAGGAGGGGATCACACCCGGCCTTTGGATCACACAGACTCCCGTGTGACCCTCCAGCCCCCAGGCAGCCCCTCACCCTGGTTGATGGCCAGCGTCTCGGAGTGGTAGTTCCTGGCATTGGGGGCTTTCACCATGTACTCGCGGATGGGGAGCCGGGCTGTCTGCAAGCTCTGCTCCCGAGCCCTCCGCAGAGTCAGCTGCTGCAAGGGACATGTGGACATGCTGACACACAGCCTCACAGAGCCAAAACCTGCCCTGGGGCTTGTGGCATCCACACTGCTGCAGCCTCTCCCAGCTCCCAGCTGGGTCCAGGCAGAATTTGAGGAAAAAGGGATGGTGGAGGTAGCCACAGCACTGGGATGTCTCTGCTCATGGGGCAGGCACCACGCACCTTGTGAATGCTCTCATCCACCAGTCCTCCCAGCACGTACACTTTGTCTGGATCGATGTCTTCAAGGACTAGAAACAGGACACACACTGGCTCACCACCACACAGCAGTCAAACCTGCAGGACAGTGCTCTCCCAGCAGACCTCACTCCCAAGGACAGCAGTGGGCAGAGCCTCCTCACCCTGGGGGCTGTGGCCTGGGAGCACACAGGTCCCACCAGCACCAGATCTGAGCACACAGCATATCTCATACAATGTGAGGCAGCCCGTGTGAGGAACAACTTGCCGGAAGCATAGAAGGGCCTCAGAAAGAAATTTCTAAAAGTCAGCTTTTTACCCTGGTTCTCCCTTGCCTAAAGCATGTGAAATATTTACCGTTCTCAGAGTCCGGAGTGAGATAAACAATGGTCTCCAAAGGAAACAGGTCCAGGTAACTCTCTGGAGTTGTATCCATCTTGAAAACAGAAGACAGAGTGAAGCAGCCCATTAGCCTAAGGTACATCTCCCAGAACAAAGCTGCTCTCCCCTCCCAGAGATATCCCAGGACTGACACTACTGCTCTGGACATACAAACTGCTAAAGATTCTGTACATCCTACAGATCTCCAGTGACCCAGGGTTCTTCCTTTTCAGTTGAACAACATTTCTGCTCTGGGCTCTGATCAACACACTTAAAAATTCCATTAAATTTTGTCCTTATCAAAAGTTCTCAGGGTGCTTTGAGAAAAGGATAGCAGCAACAATTGACTAATTTAAAGTAAGATACAGGGCACAGGGCTGAGCTCTCCCCCGATCCCGCGCCAGACCCTCACCAGGTATCCAGCGAAGCCGTCGTTCATGCGGAAGCACTGTTCATAGATCGGCGTCCCCGCCGTGAACTCCGTCAGGCACAGCCAGAAGGGCCGAGCCGCGCGGCGGTTCGCCCCGTAGAGCCTCCGGATCTGGGAGGCGAGGCGGCCGCTCTCCTTGGGGACAGAGCGGGACGGTGACCCCGAGCCTGGGGCTGACCTCCCGCTGCCCCGCCAGCAGCGGGGCCGGGCACACGCGGAGCGCGGCCTGTCCGGGACCCCGAGCAGCCCCCCGTACACCCGAGCAGCCCCCGGGAGCCCCGCACCTTCTCGGTCATGCTGCCGCCCACGCCGAGGTCCACGCACAGCCGCGGCCCCGTCGCCCGCGCCTGCAGCAGCCGCTCCGCGGCCAGGGCAGCCGGGACCCTGCCGCGGCGGAGGGCGGGTGGCACGGGCCCGGCTGTGCGTGGACCTCGGCGTGGGCGGCAGCATGACCGAGAAGGT
>JANEHK010001596.1:0-12148 GCA_025960845.1 Tachycineta bicolor | reverse complement strand
TCTCAAGGCTGAGCCACAAGGACTTGCTCCCATTCATTGGTCTAAGGGAGTGACATCAATCTCTGCTGAGAACTGGTTTTGTTTTAATACAATTACTTCTGAATTGCTTCCTTTTTCAGCCTGAGTATCCCTCATTTAATGCAGTTCCACAAGCTCAGGCTTCTCATTTCATGAGACACCTGGGATGCAAAGGCCTTGTTAAGAAGGACAAAAGCAGAGGGAAGGGATTTGAAAGTATTACTAAAAAATTACCCTCCTTATATACAAGGTTCACCAAGTCACTCCCTGTATTTCTCCATTTCAGATTCTTTCAGTCATTTACTCTGGGAGGTGCAGCTTGTTCTGATGGTTATCATGAACTGAAAACATCACCAACGGCACAACTCCCCAGTCCACTAGCAAAGGAGTGGACAAGTTGTAAAGTTCTCCAAACATTTGTCCTGCTTTGCTGCAAGTCATGTTGCACACATGGTGTGGAAAGCCAAGAGAAGCTGCAGTTAGTGGCACATCTTGTGACAGGAGCACAACCACGTTCTCCAGGAAAGGGTCTTGAAAAGAGCAGACAGGACTGTGGAGAAGATTCCTGGAAATCTGAAATGGCTTTCCAGAAGTGAAATGAAAATGGAAAGAAACTAGTCAATTTTCCTCGATTTATTTCTATGCTCCCTTTTTCCATGTTGCACTACTTCTCCATCCCATTAATTCCAAATGGATATCACCTCTAAGACCGATGACATAGTGAATTTTAGACACTCTGAAATACCATGAGCTATGCACAGTTTGCCTTCCCATTTTTGTTGGAAAGCAATGCTGAGGACACAAGTGCAGTTCTTGGGTCAGACACGAATCCTACAGGCAGGGAATGTTCCCTGACGGTGTCTGAGCCTCAGCAGGGACAATGCACAGCAGTGTTGCTGTGCTGGGTTCCCATGGAACCATGCTGCTGTGCCCCAAGCTCCCTTGGCCAGTGCTGGAAAGGGACTTGAGGTACCTCGATCCCCTCGGGTGGCGCATGGGAGAAAACAACAAACTTCTCAGGAGGATGGAGAACAAACTTATAGTTGCAAACTTGGGAAATCTTAGAGCAACATGAAGTTACAGTAAATCCCTCAGAATGCACTGACTGAGCAAACTCTAACCTGTCTAACTTCCAGATCTCCAGATTTTGAGAAGAGGAAGTCAGGAGAAGAGAGAGGGAGATAGAGATCTACAGTCACCCTTGGATCCAGCACCATCTCAGCTGCTGTGAGCTCCAGGGCCGTGGGATATGTCAGTGTCACAGCTGAGTCACAGCCTCACCTGCTCTGGTCCCTCTCATCCCTCTCACAGGTGGTGTTTTTGGGGTGCCAGGGCCTTGGCCGCCACTTTGGGGCTGGACCAGAGGCTGCAGTGGCTGGGGCTGGGGCAGTGACCATCTCACCTACGCAGAACTTGACCTGGCCCCCAAACACACACTGGAGATGTCGGGGGCCATTCATCATTTCTCTGCTCTCCAGCACCAAGGCAAATGGACTCTAGATGCAGCTCTGAGCTTGTGCCCAAGGCAACCACCCCTTGCAATGGGGCTCCATGGAGCTGCTCTGAGGAGCACACCCAAGAGTTGGGGAGTGGCCAAAAACCGCCTCAGAAACATGGGATACCCCAAAAATCTCTTCAGGAACATGGAATATCAAAAAAACTCCCTCAGAAACCGGCTCCCCCTCACTTTGTCGTTTCCAACCTTTGGCTGTCTCATTCCAGACACCACCCCAGCTCCCCAGTCCCAACCCAAACCCATCCCATCCCTGCTGGTCATCAAGACCCCCTTACCAAGCCCTATTTCCCAAATTTCACACCTCCCAAACCCCATCCCACTCATCCCAAGCCAGCCAATGCCAATCTTACCCCTCCTGATTTTCCTCCCAGCTCACCCATTTCCCTTCCAACTCTATCCCTCCCTGATGGGCTGTGCAATCAACTGCTTTTGGAGTGAGATTGAGTAGTTTTAGCATGAAGTGGTTTTAATGTGTCAGATCAAACCCTATCATCTCTTTGAAGAAGAAATTGAGACAACCACACCAAATACCCCACAAACCCCCAAATCCTCCCCAGTATCTCCCTGAGTCCCAGATTGCCTTAAAACACTAGTAAAACATAAGGCTTTAGATACCTTTGATGAATTTGTTGGGTTTTACTCCCAATTTTGTCTGTTTTAAAGGGATGAAGATGAATCAAAATAATATTAAGGACAACAAAACAAGAGGACCACAAGCCCAGGGTCTTCCTGAAGCAGATCGCTGAGAATGTGGCTCACCAATTCTCTGCCCAATATGGGTCCTCTGAAGCAGGACTAAGTTGGAGCACTGCACAAAGCTCTTCTCGCAACTGAGGCACTCTTAGGTCTTCCCTTACCGGTGTCTCCGTTGGTGTCTGCTAAAGTGAGAGCTCCTGGACAAGCTCTTCCCACAAGCGAGACATTCGTAGGGCCCTTCCCTGGTTTGGATCCTCAGGTGGCAGATCAGGTGGGAGCTTGTGCTGAAGCTCATCCCACATTCCCCACACTTGTTGGGCCTCTCCCTAGTGTGGATCCTTTGGTGGATGACCAGTTGGAAACTCTGGTGAAAGCCCTTCCTGCATTTCCCATACTTGTAGGGCATTTCCCCAGTGTGGATATGCTGGTGAATGATGAGGGTGGAGTTATGCTTGAAGCCCTTCCTGCAGCTGGGGCAGCAGAAGGGCCTCTTCTTTGTGTGGATCTGCTGGGGCAGGAGGAGACTGAAGCTTCTCTGAAACTTTCGGACACTCGTAGGGTCTCTCCCCAGTGTGGATCTTTTGGTGGATGATCAGTTTGGATCTCTGGTTGAAGCTCTTCCCACATTCCCTACACTTGTAGGGCATTTCCCCAGTGTGGCTATGCTGGTGGCAGATCAAGTGGGAGCTCTGGACGAAGCACTTCCCACACTGCTCACACTGGTAGGGCCTCTCCCCGGTGTGGATCCTCTGGTGGCATATCAGGTAGGATCGCTGGCTGAAGCTCTTCCCACATTGTTCACACTTGTAGGGCCCTTCCATGCTGTGGATCCTCTGGTGGCGGATCGAGAGGGATCTCTGGCTGAAGCTCTTCCTGCATTCCCCACACTCGTAGGGCCTCTCTCCAGTGTGGATGCGCTGGTGGGTCACAAGGGTGGAGTTGTGAAGCCCTTCCCACATTCCCCATACTTGTAGGGCCATTCCCCTGTTTGGATCATCTGGTGCTGGATCAGGTAGGAGCTGTGGCTGAAGCTCTGTCCATCTTCCCGGCACAGGCTGGGTCTTCCCTTCTCCAAGAACCCTGGGATGGGTTTGGACCCCCTCCTCGTGCAGGATGTCTGGAACTTTTCCTTCCCATTGGAGTCCTGCACCGTGGAGCTGCTCAAAATGGCCTCTTCCACAAGGTTCTGCCCCCAGGATTTGTCCTCTTGGGTCTCCATCCTCAGCTCCTTGTCTGGGGGAGGAAGGACAAGGAGAGGATGGGATTTGCCTTTGTGCCTGAGGGAAGGGGAAGGAGATCCCCCCAGTGAATTCCTGGAAAGATGGCATAGTCAGCGAGGTTGTCTTGAAGCCAAGCGCCATGCTGGGCTGGGAGATGGAGCAGGTGGGAGGGGCACTGACTTCCTCCTCACCTGCCTGGCTGTCCTGAAACATCTTCCTCGCAGCCTAACCTAAAAAATTAAAAATCAAACTAAAAATGCAGTACTAAAATAATAATAATAAAAAAAAAAAAAAAAGAAAAAGAAAAAATAAAATAAAACTAAAATAAAACAGAGTTAGAATACAACCTGACAACAAGTTATTCAGGGTGCTGCATGCAGTGCAATCAAATCATGGCTGCAGTCCTCCTGGAGTGACAGATGTGGTTTTGTTGAAGCAATGATCTTGTAGAAGGGTGTAGTTTTCCTCTGAAGGTCCAGTGGTGGTGTAGATGGTTTGGTCTGTCTCTGGGAATCCAGTGAAAACCAGGCTGCTTCTGGTGTTTAAATCTCAGCTTATATCCAGGTGGGAATGCTTGGCTCCTCCTCTGGGTGGAGCATCTCACAATGGGTTGATGTAATTTTATCAGTCATGCAGTGAGACTCAATGGCCCATTAACAGAAGATATCTCCCAGGAGGGAGAATGGGTCATGGAAGAGATCAAGAACACTGCCCCATCTGGTTTTAACAACTGGCCCATTAACAAAAGATATTGCCCTGGTGTTATGAGAAATGTGTCATGGAACAGTTTTTGCTTGGATCTCCAGCTGGTTTGTTTTCAAACTAGCGCACTGGGAGAAGTGGGACCACACTGGGAAACTACTGTGAGAAGTTTGGAGTGACTGGTCTACATTGTGGGTGACTGGGCAGGACTGGGAGCATGCAGGGAGGGACTGGGATGATCTGTGGAGAGACTGGGACTATACCAGGGGAAACTGGGAGAACCGGGAACACACGGGAGGAAAGTGGGAGCAACTGGGACCATGCTGGGGCAAACTGCATCATAATGGGGAATGACTGGCGGTGACTGGGCTCATACTGGGAGTGCTGACAAAACTGAAAGCACACAGGGTGAGTGCAACTAGGCTGATACTGGGAGCAGCCTCTTCTGGCACCAGGACCACTGAACCCCTTTCCAGTGAGATATGAACTTCAACGGAATTAAGGATTTTAGAAAAGTTAAGGTTTTAGCAATAGATAAGCTTTGCCTGAATTAGTTTAGATAGATAGATAGATAAGCTGTGCTGGAAATAATTAGGAGTCAATGGTTAGTTGAAAGGAATTGGATCTAAAATAACAATCCCCTGAATTAGTTAAAGTGGATAGATAGATAGATAAGCTGTGCTGAAAATAATTAGGAGTCAATGATTAATTGAAAGAAATTGGATCTAAAATAACAATCCCAGATCTAAATAACTAATTGCTTGTCATTTTTGTGTTTGTTTAGTTGTGTTTATAATGAGAAACAGAAGAAACTGGTAAACAGACCTAAGAACACAGACAACTGTAAATCTTCTAACATCCCATTGAAACAGTCATGGAAACAGGAAACTGGAGTTCTACCAGGTTCCATTTGTCTTGTTATCCATTGAAAAAGTAGAAAGTTTAGAATGAGGAAGACTCTCCTTGCTTCCTCTTTTTATGACCCCTCCCCATAAAAAAGACCACTGACCTAATTCAAAGAACAAACTATGCATGATTAATGGCCTTTCATCTAATTATGATACGAAACGGAGGATGCCAGGCATTAGTGTTATGAATATGTATTAATATTTGGGGTATCCAACACTTATGTAAATAAATAGTCTGTAATCACTTGTAACTTTGCAGTGCATATTAGGGAGCGATCCCACACAGCTGCCCGGCATTGCATTACACCTGCACTTTCTAACTCTAACCTGTTAGAGAGTCATTCTTCTGTCACAGTTGGGTATTGACATTAGATCAATATCCATATTTTAATAAATCACCCATCATCCCGCCCCTCCAGCCCTAGCACCCCTCACCGGGGTCCCAGCAATCCCAGGTGTCCTCCACTCTTGGGGTCCCCACTTTGGGGTTCTGGGGGTCTCCTCTCTCAGGGGTCCTGCTTAGGGAAACTGCAGCTTTCCTGAGGCTCCCCAAACCTGGTGTCACTGCCCCCCACCAGTCCTGTGCAGTCTCCACATGGCACTGGCAGAGCTTGGAGGGCCCGGCCAGGGAAGCCCAAACCCCCTGTGTGGGCACCCACATCCACCCACCCCCTGCCACGGCTCTGCCACCACCGCAGACCCCCAAAAACACCCCCCAAGGACCCCCCAATGTCCCCCCGAGGGGCATCTGCAGCTCGGCTTTGGAGCCCTGCAAACTCCAAATATCTCCCCTGAAACGAGGCAGAAAAGAACTTTATAACAACAGTTGTTAGAGTAGTATGTACTTTTAATAGACGTTGAGGTGCATGTGGATTAACTTCACTAAAGACATGCATGAACACTAGAGAGCTTGCCTCTCTTATTTTTCTTTGAGGTCTTACACATGCATGGCATTGCACAATCTGCCTTATACATATTTATTCTCTGGCCTCACTCATCCTCACTTCCTATGGTAATTAACTCCTCTTGGTACATCCTCTTGGGCATGCTTAGTTCCCCATGGTGGTCTCCGAGGGTCTCTAGAAGGTGAAAGAAATGGAGTCTTCCTCAGTGAACCCTTCACCTTTATTTTTCTTGTGCATGCTTTGGATCTTCTGGCACTTTTTCAAGGCAAGACAAGACATCGGTTTCTGCAGAGTCTGTGTTTTTCTCTTTCTTTGCAATATTTTTTTTCTTTTTTTTTTGTTATCTTGTTATGTTTAGGTTAGTCCCTCTTGTTATCACTGAGGGGTCCTGCATGTTTGTACTGCTTTAAAATATGTAAACAGGCACAGCACCCGATATTCACTAAATGCCTTCTAAAATATACAATATCTTCTAAAATGCAGTATTTGCTCTTAAGTTTCCTATAAAGATTAGCTAGAATTTTCAAACCTCCTCCTCATGCCCTGCCTTTTCTATAGACCCAGTAAATTCTTTTACTACGCCTGGGGCTTCTCTCTAGCTTTAACTCACTATCTTGATAATTTTCTTTAAATATTATCCTATGTGGTTTAGATAATGAGGTTAAAATTGCAACTCGCTTTAACATCCTCTTGTTCTATATGAGTACTACAATAGACATTATTAAATTTATATTAAATAATATCAGCAAAATAATGATGGGGGGACATAGGGTGTTTAAGATTCTAGTTGCATTTAGTGAATATCTAAAGAGTGCATCCAACAAGAGTTGTGGCTTGTGTCTTGCTTTATTTTTTCTAGAACTCTCCTTATTTCTTTTGTATCATGTTGGACAGTTACTAAAGTATTTTGTCTGTTCTCTTGAATTTGTTTTACAATTTTGTTCAAGTCTTCATGCTTTTATTAATTGCTTTACTAGGGTTAGGTTTATTCTAATAAGAGTAGCTAACAATTAGTGATAGATTTTATAATGGGACTTGATTAACTGGTGGGATATAACTGGCGCTAAATATGAAAAGTTGTACCTGACAATCTTAACAAAATTGTAGATACAGAAATTAGAATGATTTTTATCAGGTAAGGTTATATTATTTCTACCTTGTCCTAGGTTACAGTGTAAGATGTGCCCCAAGTATGTATTCTATCACCATCTACATAAGCTGTTGAAGCTAGGTTGTGCAGTATTTCCCTTGCCCCCTCCCTCCAGACTATCTTCTGTTTATGGCCCATCAATGCCCTGCTGCATGACTCATAGATAACTCCTTCCAGGAGCTATCTCTGTTTAATGGGCAATCAAGGACCCATTGCAAGACTGATAAAATTATATCAGCCCATTGTGAGATGCTCTGCCCAGGGGGAGGAGCCAAGCATTCCCACCTGGATAGAATCTGGGATTTGGGACAGCGCAGGCAGCCTTACCCACTGGATTCCCAGAGGACAAGAGCTACCAGACCTTTTCGTGGGAACACAGCTCCAACCAGACCACTTCATCTGAACTGCTAACACCACCACAGGGTATCAAGTTGTATTCTGACTCTGACAGTGATCTTTTGTACTATTGCATTTATTTTATTATATCTTTTTTTCCTCACCTGATATTAAATTGTTTTTTTCTGACTTGGAGTCTCTCGCTGGTTTTGCTTTCAAGCCAGCACCTCTAGGCATCTCTTTCACCTACTTTCTCAGTTAAAATTGACCAGTTCTTCCTCTCATTGATCACTAATTTGGTCAAATAAGACTAAAAAGCAATGATGCCTTGCAACATGGTTATCTGTTCAGTATATTTCACATTTTCCCATTTATTAGGTATCAAGACTTAATTCTGACTTGCAATAAATACATTCTTTCAGCTTTAAGACACAGAGGACATGAATTTCATTGAAATTGGCTCATTAATATTTATTTTCCTTCAGAGTGGCTCATGGAATATTTCAAGATTGGATAAACCATTGATGCCTCAGTGACTAACAGGGAAAAGGTAACTGAGCAAGTAAATAATCTTTTGCTTAGGCACAAAGCAGTCTGCAGTTTTAGAAGAGAATTTCATTACATTTTATGAGCTTTAAAGAAGCAAATGGAGAAAAAAATCTATGTGTTTAGAAGTATCATACATAATTATGCAAGTGTTAATGTGAGAATCTACAGAGTATCCTGCCTAATGATACATGTAGTTGTGCAGGTTTTTTATTCATTCAGGGGTGTGTTTGTGTAAATAACCTTACTGAAAGGATTTTTTCTAACGCTTGGCAAGAATATTTAGATGTATATTCATGCTCACAACTCTGTGTGCTGTGGAAAGAACACTAATGCCTATATAGCACAGTTTCCTTTTACACAACCCTTTTTTTTCCACAGTAATTTGCAACTTGTTCCCTGTTCTGCTTGGGTCAGCAGAGCTGTGCCACTCCGTCTCCAGCTGGAATTTTTCTTTGTCTGCCTTTTGTTTTTCCTTCTGTTCCAAAATCACCTTTAATTCCTGCCTCCCACAGCTCTGCCGACTGACAAATAAGCGCAGCACCAGTTCATTGTCTCAGTACCTGTGCATTTTTTGATGCCATTCTGCAGAACCGAGTGGAGATGTGGGGGCTGTGCAACTGTGAGTTTTGTGGATTTCTGTATCTTCACACCTATGTATTGTCATAGATTTAATGCCGCTTCTGCTGCTGAAGTGTGTATATGTCCATTTATCTATTGCTATTGCTCAGGGCATAGCATACCCTGTGCTTTTCAGCTGGAACAGAACTTTTTTAGCAAACATCTGGGTGAGTGCTCAGGCAGATACAGTGTAATAGAGGTTTAAGAGAGCTGCATCATACAAAGCAAGAACTGAGTGCCTTATGAGGAGAATCTGAAGCAGCTGGTCTGTAGTCCTTACGCACTGGATAACAGCTAACAGTGCCTGTTGTTACAGAGCACCTTGCAGACTCATCCTGTGCTTCCTTTGTGCTCGGCCTGAGTTGCCACATGCTGGTCTCTGAGCTTGTGCCTAGCTAAGGAAATCCCCATGGAGGGCCCTGTACAGCCTCAGGAATGCACAGGAATTTTATCACACATTTAAGCCTCCCATACATGCAAAAATTCCAAACCCAACTAAAACACCACAACTAACAAAAGCCCCAAAACAAAAACAACAAAACAAAACAAAACACCCCAAAAAAGCAAACACCCCAAGAAAGCCCATAGAAATTTGTCCACAAGTTACAATCGATTGTTTCATGTCACCTCCATTCTGTTCTCCAAACGACTGTCAATGTTAAGACAGAAGGACAGAGAGAGATTTTAGCAAGATTGACAAAGTTCTGCTATGGATGGAGCCTGCCTGTAGAAGAGCCTGTTTCCACTGCCTGTGTGCATGGATGGATGGCACAGCCCCGGGCCCTGGCAGAGCAGCCTCCTGTGTCACCTACAGTGCCATTCAACAGCAGCTGAAGCCACTCTCACCCTGGATTCCCCAAGTGCTGCTCTGGCAGCGTCCTCAGCTCTCTCTCGCACCCCTTTCCCTGTGTGCTGTGCCCTGGCAGCTGAAAGCCGAGCTGGCTGAGAGAGTGTCTGTGCTCTCAGCCAGAGTTTGGTTCTGCCCTTTGAAGACTTGTGCTGCCTCACGCCGGGGAACCCGCAGGTGAGAGCTTCTGTAGCAGGATTTTTGGAGACAGACACAGAGAGGCCTTACAGTGTTGGGAAAGTTCTGTTGCTCTAGAACTGTCAAGGACGTTGATCCTGAGAACCAGGACACTGAGCCTGAGAACCAGCTTTTTCCCTCAACAAAGTGTAAACAGGTAACTGCAAAGGAATGCTTATGCAGATAACACTAGCCAATAGCGAGTAGTAAAATGCCGTGTGAACAGCACTAGAACGATATATGTATAAAAGAACCCTGTGTACTCTCAATAAATGGAGCATTTGCCAGTACTTCTGTGAAGAAGGTATCTGACTCTGGCTCTTCTCCGTGGCTTTTTTTTTTTCAAAATCACCTTCAGCCCAGGGTTCAGCTCCAGGAATGTCTTTGTGTGCTGAGCCTTTGCTGCAGCCACAAGGAACTCTCCTGACTCAGGGTCACCCTTCCTGCTCAGCCAGGCTCCCCAGTGCACCAGCAACAGGAAATTGTCATGTCTGGGTGGTACCGATGCCAACCAATGCCACACCTGGGCAGTTCAGGTGCTGGCAATTTGCTGGATCTGGACTCCTGGCACCAGCAAATTACCACATCTCGGCAGTGCTGGTGCCAGCACCAGGAACTTTGCAGATTTGGCTTTCTGGGCCAGCAAATTGCTGGACTGAGACTGCACCAGCACTGGGAATTTCTCAATCTAGGCACTGTGGCAGTGCCAGCAAATACCAGATTTCAGGCTCCAGTTAGAGCTGCTAAGAACTGGATCGACACTCCCTTCCTTCCTTGCTTCCTTCCTTCCTTAATTACTGAAACCACATGCTCTCACCCTCCCCACATCTCTGGCACTTCACCTCAACCCTCTACAGGTGCACACCTTTACCTCAGCCTTCCCAATTTAACTGCAACTGCCCAAAAGAGACTTCAAGGCCCCAGATTTACTACCAGGAGCAGGAGCATCCCCAAAATTGTCCCCTGCTGTCCCTTCCTCTAGCGCCACATTCCAAAAGCCCAAACCACCCCATCCCCCCTTCCAATCCTCACCCCTCACAAACTTCATCCCACCCCCACAGTTCCATCCCAACCCCACAGCATTCCACCCCCATCCCATCCCATCCCATCCCATCCCATCCCATCCCATCCCATCCCATCCCATCCCATCCCACCCCACCCCATCCCAATGCTCACACCTCCAGGAGCCTTTGGACACTGCTCCTGGAGATGCCCAGGCTGCCACTCTTGGGCTGTCTGTGCAGGGCAGGGGCCTGCACTCCATGATCCTGCTGCCTCCCTCCCAGCTCAAACTTGGTGTCTCCTCCAGGTGCTGCCAGAACTCTTGGGGCCAGGTCAGGAGTGGCACAGCCCCAGCGTTCCCCTCTCTGGGACATCACCATGCTGTCAGCTCCAAGGTTCCATTCTCTGTGACCCCACAGCTGAGGGCAACTCCAAAGTTCCATGCCTTGGAGATGCTGCAAGAGAAGCATCCAGAGCCACACCCAGACAGCAAAACTGACCGGGCACTGAGCACCCCGGACTTGGTGTAAGAGTCGGTCTGAAGTTCCCCTCATTTGCCTCATGATCATCACAAGGACCCCGAGGACCGCACTGCAGTTCTGGTCCTCTCGAGGTGGAAGCTTGCCAATCATCTGCAGGTGCATTTTCCTGTGTCACCACACCACGGTGCACTGGCTTTGAGCAGTGTAATGGCAGTTCTGTACCTGAAGATTACACCTGCTGCACGGTCCCTGCTTCGTGACAATAGCCTATGAATTTCCCCACCTCTTGGCCAAGTGGACTTTCTGGGGTAACTCTGGTGGTCCTCCACAGAAAATCCCTCATCTGCTCCACAACCACAGTGACAGATGGAGATCAAAGCCCCCTCCCAAGGACTGAGATATGAGACCCCTACAACCTCAGTGTGGGGGGCTGGGGCTGACTTGACCAAAGCGAGATGTTTGCCTGCAGGTGTGGTCGTTGGACCAAGAAGATAATGGCTCTCGCTTACTGCTGAGAACATGGACTACCTGTTCCCCCTTGGTGGCTTCAATCAGTTTATTACGACCTGTTCCCCGCACAATGCAGGACTATAATAACAACCCCTGAGTTAACCAGAGATTTTGAGAGACTCTCCCCAACATGACAGGTGGATCCATCTACTGGAACATAAGGATTTTGTCTCCACTCTTGGTAGCTATATCCCCCCTTTCCTCTCTCTCTTTATCTCTTTCTCTCACTCTTAATCCCTCAATCACATTTGCTATGGGCAATCAATAAAAAGTACATTTGTTCTGATTCATATTGAAATCCCTTCTGTGCTGTATTTTGCACTCTGAGACCAGTAAACGAACCATCATCACCCCAGCTTGTATGAGCAGATCGTAGTAAGATGCAGCAGGATCATGGAGTGCAGGCCCCTGCCCTGCACAGACAGCACAACAGTGGCATCGCCGGGAGCGGTGTCCAAAGGCTCCTGGAGCTGTAGCAGCCTCAGAGCTGTGAACATTGCAGTGGCCACAGA
>JANEHK010001595.1:0-12154 GCA_025960845.1 Tachycineta bicolor | reverse complement strand
GGCTTGGGAAGGAGCGATGGGCAGCGCCCGCAGGACCCGGGGCGCTGTGAGCACCCCTCGGAAAAATGCGTTGTCCGCTGATGTTTCGGGAGCTGGCAGCGTCCCCACAGCCAGGGGGAGCAGCCGGGCTGGGCAGGGTGGCTAGACGGGCTCTGAGCATCCTCCAGCGCCGCTGGGAACAGCCACGAGCATCCTCTGCCTCCTGCCAGCGCCCGGCCCACGGGGCTGCAGACGTGCACCGGCCCGGCAGCGTCCAGGGCCGGGGTTACCTGCGTGCCCCTCTCCCCGGGCGGGTCACAGAACCACAGAATGGGTCGGGATGCACCTTCTGGTGCTGCCCTTCGGCATTCGGGGCACCCACGGGTGCTCTGCGGGGTGGTGGTGCAGCCGAGCTCCCCCACGGCCCTCGCTGGGATCTGGGGCTCTGCCCTTCACCCACCGCTGCTTTTGCACGGAACCAGGAGCAGAGCGTCCCTGCGGTCTTCTCGCAGCCCAAACCGGGCAGCAGCTTAGCCCCTTTGGCAGGGGCTGCCCCAGACACGGAGCCATCCCCCCCACACGTGTCCTGCGGAGGAAGGGGGATCATCCTGGCCAGGCCGCGGGTCCTACACTGCACTGCAGACCCCAAACACAAACGATGGTTTTGCTGCCCGAAGGAGTAACCCACCCAGGGACTCCTGCCTGTGCTTTCCCAAGGGAAGGAGGTGGATTTTGGCAGGCTGGGCACATCGGGGTGACCCTTTGGCCCCAATCCCTCTGTGAGGGGCGGGGTTTGTTCCCCATGGAAGTTTTTGGAGGGTCTCTGTGGTCTCCTTGTGTGCGGGGCAGAGGGGGAAGGACAGGCTGTGCTCTCTGGCTCAGCCGTTCCTTTGGGGATCGCCTTTTCCCGACTCGGCGGGGCGGAACCTGCTCCCACGGGATCAGCTCAGCCGGGCAAGGAGCTCCCACTGCTGCACTCGGGGGGACACGGAGGGGCTCTGGGGGGACTGGACACCCTGAGGCTGCTGCCACGGGAGCTCCTCAGTGGCACCTCGGGCACCCCAAACCCCAGCGTGCGGCAGGGAAGGGCCGGACAGCCCTGAGTCCCTTCCCAGGGTGCGGAGGGGGTGATGTGAAGGCTGGGGGTGTTTTCCCGGGCTTGAAGCAATCGGGGAAAAAAAACAAAACAAAACACATCTTCGCGTCTCTCCTGCGCCCTCCATCCCAGCAGGCTCCGCCGGGGGGATCCGGGCCGGGTGTTGGCAGCAGGAAACAGAGGAACAAAGCAGCGACTCCGGCTCATGGAAAGAATCACAACGCCCCTTTTGGCCTTGGCCCGGAGCCGCCAGCCCCACCCTGCCCTTCCCGCACGCTCCCGCACGGAGATAAGGCCGGGAGCGGGGCCGGGGCTGCGCCAGCGCCCGGCGTGTGGCAACAAGCTCGGAGTGAAACTCAGCGCAAGGCGCAGCTCAGATCCCTATCGGGGCACTGCGCTGCCACCGCGGCCCGCGGCCAGCCCGGAACAGCCCCTCCGACGTACGGAAAGCGAAGGCTAAAAACTCCTCGTTCACAGCTTGAGGGACGCGAAAGGTCCCCGCTGGGACGGGGAAAAGGCAGCGCCGGCACGGCGGGGGTGAGGATGGGGTCTCCCCTCGCTCCTCCCACCGCGGGGTTTTTGGGGGCTCCGGGCGGTCCCGGCCGGCGGCGGCTCAAAGGCGAGGGCTGACTGCGCCCCGCTTTTTGGGACGGTCCCTCCCGCGGCGCCTGGGAGAGGTGCGGAGCCTCTGCCTCGGTTTCCCCACCTGTGGGAATAAATACCTGCCCATCAAGCCCTCGCAATTACAGCCGAGTTAATCACCATATTAAAAACGACAGCGATATGGCTTTTTCGGGGGGAGGAACCCACTTTTACGAGCGGCCACACCCCGTGGCCCATTTCTCCGGGGTGGGGGGGAAGAGTCGAGCGCTGCCTCGTGTCCCCGTCCCCCCCAAAAGGACAGCGCAGCGCCCGTCGCCCTTCCGAGCCCTCTCAGCGGCGGGATGGGCGTTCCCTGGGTGCCGGGGTGGGCGTCGGCTCTGGGGAGAGCCTCGGGGCACCCAGGGGTGCCGCACCCACGGGGAGGGCAGGGCGTTGGCCGCCCCCCTCGCCCCCTCCCCAGCCCCGCCGCCCGCGGGCGATGATTCACCGCCAGTTTCCTTTTAAGGCCGCGCTCGGCGGGGAGGAAGCAGAGGAGGAGGAGGAGGAGGAGGAGGACACTCCTTGGACCTGGCTGGCTCCTCCTGCTCTCGCTCGAGGCTCCGACGCCCAGCCAAAAGCGAATCCCGGCGGCAGCGCTCGGCAGAGGCTCCGACGGCTCCCGGCCCCGCTGCTCGCCCAAGCGTCCGCCCCGCGCCCGCGTCCCGGCCATGGCAAGAAACCACCAGGTGCAGAAGGCCAAGCTGGCCGAGCAGGCTGAGCGCTACGAGGACATGGCAGACTTCATGAAGGCGGTGGTGGAGCACGGGGACGAGCTGTCCAACGAGGAGCGCAACCTGCTCTCGGTGGCCTACAAGAACGTGGTGGGCTGCCAGCGCTCGGCCTGGAGGGTCATCTCCAGCATCGAGCACAAAACCGAGGAGGGTGACGACAAAGCGCAGGTGGTGAACGAGTACCGGGAGAAGGTGGAGCAGGAGCTGAACGCCGTCTGCAACAACGTGCTGGGCTTGCTGGACAAGTATCTGATCAAGAAGGACAGCGACACCGAGAGCAAGGTCTTCTACCTGAAGATGAAGGGCGACTACTTCCGATACCTGGCCGAGGTGGCCAGCGGGGACGACCGCCTGTCGACGATAGAGAAGGCCCAGGAGGCTTACCAAGAGGCCATGGACATCAGCAAAAAGGAGATGCAGCCCACGAACCCCATCCGCCTGGGGCTGGCCCTCAACTTCTCCGTGTTCCACTACGAGATCGCCAACGCCCCCGAGCAGGCCATCTCCCTGGCCAAGACCACCTTCGACGAGGCCATGGGCGACCTGCACACGCTCAGCGAAGACTCCTACAAGGACAGCACCCTCATCATGCAGCTGCTCAGGGACAACCTCACGCTATGGACAGCTGAGTGCGCCGGCGAAGACGGCGGCGAGGCTGGCGAAGAGCCCAAGAACTGAACCTCCCCTGCTGGGCCGGGGACCGGCCCCACTGCCCCTGCTCCAGACCCTTCGGCATCTCTTCCTTCTTTTTTTTTTTTTTTTTTTTTTTTTTGGGCAGTTTGGTTTCGCTGTTTTGTTGGTTTTTTTTTTTTTTTGTTTTCTTTTTGGGGGGAGAAGTCTCAGCTCTCCCCCAGCCTGGATACCGGGAGTGGTGGGGGTGGTTTGGGCAGGGTTCCTCCTTCCCTCTCCCCTATCCTCTGCTCTGGGGAGGGGGAAAAGAGGGAGAGGGGTTGCCTCCGTCCCAGAGAGCTGCCAGACCCCGACTATTTAACATTTTTTTGTGGAGAGGGGGTGTGTGCAGTCTGGTTTGTGCCAGCTCCAAACCCCCTCTGTCCCGGGGGGCTGGAGCAGCGACAGGAGGAGGTGAGGGGCTGGGCCGGGGTGAGGGGGGGTCCGGGCAGCCCCCCCATTCCGGGAGGGGGTCGCGTGTTGCCGAAGCCTCTGTGAGTCTCCAATAAACCTTCTCCTGCACCTCTGCTCTCGTCTGCCTCGTCTCTCCCTGCGCACACGTCCAGGCAGCTCCGGGCGCCTCCCCTCCCATCGCGGTGCCCCCAGCAGCGCCTTGGGGTGACCTGCGGCCCGTGGGAGGGCTCAGGGCTCTGGGAATCCGTGGGTTGAGGGTTTGGGCAGCCCCACGCAGGGCTGGCTGCTCCTTGAGGCGCTCAAAGGTGCACCCCCCCCACCCCACCCCACCCCCTCGATACAAACCCACGGTTCCCCAAAACCCGCCGCTGACACCTGTGCGTGCCCGGGTCCTTCCCCACGGCTCCTCTACGTCCAAGGAGGAAAAGTCACAAAAGCTGCATGGGCAGCGACACGGGGACAGCCCTGGGGTGTCAGTGGGGTGGGGACATCCCTCTCAAGGGCCCGACACGCTGGGACAGGTGAAAGCTCAGCACTTCTGGCCCTGGCAGGAGGCCAAGGGTGCAGCTTCCCCCGCCCCCTTCCCCCACCAGCGCGTTTCAACATGAAAAATAATTACAATAAAATACAGTCACGGCACCCTGGGCTATGAGCTCAGCAGGGCCGGGCAGGAGCCGGCCTTTGATGGGAGCTCTGGGATGCCGCAGGAAACGCGCCGTGACTCAGGAGGTGCTGCCCCGGTTCAGCGGGGACAGGGGGGACACGCCAGTCCTGAGCCCAAATCCCAGCCCGTGGAGTGCCAGGAACCCCTGGGCTTTGGGGCAAATGAGGCACGAGAGGGACGTGACCCCCTCGGCGCATGGTGGGGTACCCAGGAGCGAGGGGCTGGCCTGGGATGTAACGAGGTTTGCCAGGGCTCTGCTGTGGGAACTCGGGCTGTACAAACCAGAACCTGCTCACCCTGGCTGGGACACCTGGAGCAGATCCCAGCAGAGGGGAAGAACCCCTGTGAGCCTCCAGTCGCTCCCCAGCCCCATCACCACATCCCCCGGTGCTGCCTGGGCCCCCCAGGCTCCCCGAGGGTCCCCGAGGTGTCAGGGCTGCTCCTGGGGGAGCCCACTGAGGGACCCCAAAGCTTGGCCTCCTCCTGGCCCCAAGCACTCCCAGCCTGGGAACAGCCCCAGACCTGTAATTACCCAAACCGGGGCAGCCGACGGGAAAAACGAGCCGAGGGCTCGCGCTGGCCCCGACCCGGGGACACCCGGACTGGTTAAACTGGAGAGCAGCAGGGCTGGAGCTGAGAGTGCTGCTGCCCAGGACGGGGTAACTGGGGGTGTCTGTCCACCCCTGGGGCTGTGGGCTCTTCCTGGCTGCCCAGGAGTTAACTGATTTCAACAGCTCCCGAAATTGCAGCGTGGCTGGGCCGTGTAGGAGGATGGTGCTCCCCAGCTCCCAGCCGGTCCGGCAGCTTTTCCAGGCTGGGAAGGAGAGGAGGCCCAGGATCCCCAGGAGGCTCCTGTGGGAGGGTTGTGCTGCTGGGGAGTTCTCTGGGGTCCTTCTGTCCTCCTGCTTCACATAGGATGGTGGAAAGACCAGGGAGACACCGGGACCTTGATCCCCATCGTGGTCCTTGTCCCGGGGCTGGGGAATGGTCTCAGCATCTCTGAAGGGAAAAGCTCTCAAACAAATGGGTTTTGGTGTCTGAGACACCATTGGAGCAGAGGGACTGCGTGCCCCAGGGCCGAGGAGCGTCCCCCACCTCGCTGTCACTGCTGCAGCAGGGTCCTGGCACAGCCCCCACACAGGGGCTGGTAGCCGTGGGGAAGAGGCCACCCAAACCTGTCTCTGAGGGCGAGCAGGGATCTTCTGCTGCCTGCAAAAGGCTCTGCCCGTCCTGAGCGGGAGCTGCAGGACCCACAGCCTGGCCTGTCCTCATCACCAGCTCTCCCAGCCTCTCCCCAGGGCTCTGTGCCCAGGCCTGGGGCTGGCCGGCTCCTGGCTGGGGCACCCCCAGGCTGGGCACCCACACATGGGGTGTCCATGGCCCCTGGCCTCGGGGCAGCCTCCTGCCACGCTGGCACCAGAGCCTGCTCTGGGGGGATTTGGTGTTTTTGAAGAGGTTTTTTTTTTTTTTATCCCCATTAGAAAGCACCACTCAATGGGGAAACTCAGCTTTTGAGCAGGAGTTCCGTCATGGATCCGGAAATTAGGGCTGGAACCCGGGAGGGGACCTGGGAGAGCCCGGTTCTGTGCCTTTGATTGATGCTCAAATCCCTCCGTGCCCCAGATGCCACCCTGCCGGGTTCAGCCTCACGGTCAGGGGGGCTCAGCAGGTAGGACCAGCCGGGCAGAAAGCCGGGCACCCTCCCAGGGCTGTGCCTCGCTTGGGGTGATTCATCCTGGCCCTTGGCCCCGGCCGATTGCTCAAGGCAGCGACAGGAGCCAAAGTGTCACCTCCCCGAGGCAGCCTCGCGTGTCCCCTCCCAGCCTGGGGGGTGAGATGCGGGAGCAGGCTGCCTTTCACCCCTGCATTTCACACCAGGGGCTCCAGCTCTCCCTGGAAGAATTGTCCAGAATTGTCCCCTCTGGGCTGTGGGTTCATCTGTTCAGGAGCTCCTTGGTGCAAAACCGCTGCAGTTTTGGGGCTGAAGCTCTCCGAGACCTCAGCATTTCTTGGCTTCCATGACCCGAGCTGAGCGGTTTCCATCCCAGGGCTGAGGCTGCAGATATCCAGGGCATTCAAATAAAAAAAGCCAAAAAAGCCACAGAAGCTTTGATGGCTCTTGTGTAGCTCAGCCTGACCTGACCATACCCTTTTAAGCTACCAAATCTCTCAAAGCCATGAAAAAGCCACTATAAAATTAATATTTTTATGATCCCGTCTCCCCCCCGCTTCACAGAAACTACAGAGCTCCAAAACGGCAGGACAAGGCCACAGGGTGAGGATGGAATTTCAGCTCAGTTATGGTTAGATTTGCTTCCAGAGTTTCAGCCCTGAAATGCAACTGCTGGGTTCCAGCCAGGAACACCCAGGGAAATTCCTGGGCTCTCAGGAGGAGCCGAGGCACCGGCAGCACTCTGGGGTTTGACTTTGGTAGCTGAAATCGGTTTCATTGGGAAGGGGTCTGGGTGAAGCACAAGCACGTCTGTCTGCACCCTCCTCTCCCTGAGCTCCTCCTCGTCTCCCAGTCCTGGCCACCAATTTGGGAGATGTGGGGAAAAATTCATTTTAATTCCTTGCCCAGCTGCCCACGACCCCGTCCACATTTAGATCCATCAAGGATCCAGCCTCCAATCCCTCTGCCAGGGGCCAAACCATCCTGTGAGAAAATCCTGCTGCGTTTTATGCAAGATCTTGGGCAAGAGGCAATGCTGAGTCTGCAGAGAGCCGGGCTCGGGAGCTTTGCCCGCTCCCGTCCCGTGCGGAGCAGCCGGAGGCACTCGGAGAATCCCTGATGCGGCCACCCCCACTTGTCACCCCCAGCCCCTGTGATCCCTGCCTGGAGCCGGGACCAGGGCAGGGAGCACACGAGGCTCAGAGCTGCTGCCAGCACTGGGAACCGCAGGACAGCGAGAGGGAATCGCAGAGACAGGAGGGGAAATCCCGGGATTTGGGATGTGGAGAAAGCAAGGCCAGAAAAAGGCAGGTGGATGAGGACACACAGGGCTGCTCCTGGGAAAGGCCCGAGATGCAAACCATGAGCTGAGTCACACCGGGGCTTTCTTAATCAGAAGCCTCCCGAAGCCTGGCTGGCGTTTTGCGCTCCGTGCTGCGCGCGGGCCGGCTCCAGCCTCCGGATCACGGCTGGATCGGCAGCGGTGACCTGCTTTCCTGTCCCACAGCCCTCCCTCCCTGCAGCCAGCGCCGAGCCCGCTCCCAGGCACATCAGAGAGGGACGGGCCCGGCGCACGCGGAGCTGCCGACGCTCCCGCCGGAGGCGCTTTGGCCTCGGGCTCTGGAGCACTCTTGGGTTTATTTATTCAGGTTCAGCAAACTCCTAAGATGAAAGTGAGACCGAGGAGTATTTTATTAAGAAAGAGTCCATCATTATTTCTAAGAAAAAGAAAAACAAACACCTTTCTGTCCTTCAGACGGCGCGGAGGCGTCTCGGCCTGGATTCCCCTGGGAGCATGGGGCCCGTGCACGCTCCTCCTGCAGCAAAGCCAGGACTGCTGCCTCAACTCTCACTGCACAGGAGGCAGCTCCAGCTGACTTTTCTGTCTCTGGAGCTCTCCTGGTCATGATGGAGAAGACTTTATCTTGCTTCTTTTCCTTACTCTCCCTGCCTTCCCTGGTTCAGTCTCTCCGTTCCTAAGGGAAGACCCTCAGCCACCTCCCTTCTGCCAAATCCCCGCTCTGGGCAGCAGGCCTGAAGCTTCGGAGGTCAAACCCACCCAGAGAGGGAGTCCAGACAATGCCTGGAAAGGCTTTCAGTTGCTCTGAGTCGCAGCTGAAGCTCCGGGTAGGAAAAGGAGAGGTGTCAAAACAGAGGAGCGGGGAAGGGCGTGTCACAGATCCATCACCTCCTCTTCCACGGCTTTGTCCTGAGATTGCACATACTTCTCCTGCACAGCCAGGGTGCTGATAACGCAGTAATTAAGGAAAACGAGGGGCTGGGCTCAAACACTCCCTTTCTGCAGGAGCTCTGAACGTTCCCAGCGAGGAACCAGCCCAGCCTCACATTAGCCTGAAGGCCATCAGGAAGAGGCAGCATCACCTGAGTTACTTCAGGCTCCACCTGATCCCAGACCCGACAAGTCCAGGAGAATCAATTGCATGGTTTCAAGAAGGAAAAAAACCCATCCAAGGAGAGTGAGAGAGAGGAAAGTTGTTAAAAGATTCGTGACATGTTCACGGTGTCAATTAGAGACAACTTTGGTGGGTTTGGTGAGGACAGGTGTCTGCCCCGGGCTGGGCTGGGCACACCCCACTCCCCACACGTGTATCACCCAGCAGACGATGTCAGGAGCAACCTGGGCCTGCCAATTCCAGCCTTTGTCCCCCAGGGAGAGAGAAATTAAAATCAACACCGCAGAGGATACGAAGAGAAGTGGAAATCGGCCCCCACAGCTGCCGACATCAGCGCCTCCAGGCTCCGGTGCTCCTGGTCCCCGAAGGAATATCCATTGGCCTTGTCCACGGCCTGCATCACCTGCCGCATGCTCTGCTTGTCCTGGGAGGGGACACGGCTCACTGGGAACCTGCTCCTTCCCCAGGGGCAGCAGCTGACGCTGGGCTGTGCCCTGGATGTTCCCCGGGGCTCTGGGCCACCCCGACAGCGCCCGAGGCCCCAGGAACACAAATGGGGACAGACAGGGACAGACAGGGACACTGGTGCTGGCCGAGTGACACCCTCCACCCTCTCATTCCCCTTCATCACCCTGTCCCAGCCCATTTGCCTGCTGACACTTTTGCCAAGTGCCTGATTAAGGATGTTTCCAGCCCTCCCTCCCCAATGTGTTCCTCCCAATCTCCTCATCATTTGCTGCTCCATAATTTATCAAGGTGTTAGGTGATCCTCAGCCCAGATCTGAAGTGCAGGCCAGAAGAGCTGAAGGAAGGGGGAGCCTGGATTCCCTACCCCAGGACACAAGGCCCAGGTAGCCCCAAGCTCATCAGCCTTTTTCTTTCCTTTGGCTGCCACAGATCATTTACAAGTCTGGATGTGTTTCCCTGTTTTCCAGCCCTGAGTCTCTTCACGGCTGGGGTTTCCAGCCCCGTGGCTCTGGGCAGACAAAAAGCAGCTGCTGCACGTGCAGGGCTCGCTGCTCCCTGCTGCTGGCTCACCTGGACGTTGAGTGGCACGAAGGACACCAGGCTGTAGTCCTCAATCACCTCCACCAGCTTCTCGTTGAGGCGGCGGAAATTCCTGAAGAAGGGATCGGAGGCCAAATGGTCAACGAGGTAAGAGAGGTCCAGGACCTCGGTGTAATAATCCAGGTTGAAAGCTGCAGGGAAACAGGGAGCTCTGAAGGCAAGCTGGAAGCTGAAGAGTACAGTGAGACCTACAGCAGTTTCCTACCCACCCCCATTCCCACACAGCGGACACGGCCCAATTCCACATCCCTCCCCCTCAAATTCCTCCAGGTGTCCAAGGCCAGGACAGAGCTCTGAGCCACCCTGGGTAGTAGAAGGTGGGAGGGAGGCAGAAGAGAAGGGGTTTAAGGTCTCTTGGCCCTCAAAGCACGCTGAGGTTCCAGGGGATTCCCTTACCCAGCCTCCCGTACTGCTCAATCAGGTCCATCTTGGAGAGGACGTTGACGTGGGGCAGCTCCACGTGCAGCATGGTGGACAGGGAGGTGCAGAGCACGGAGATGAACTTCCCAGGGTCTGTGCAGTAGTGGGAATCCACCAGGTGCACGGCAGCCAGCTGGGCACAAGGGGACACAGGAGGTCAGAGCTGTGACAAACCCACCCCGGCTCGTGGGACAGTGTGGAAGTGGCCACAGGACGATCTGCTCAGACCTGACCGCACCAGCGGGGGAAATGACCTCCCACCTCCCACCTCCTGCCACAAAACACAGGATCCTGGAATGGTTTGGGTCAGAGGGGACCTTAAATCTCACCTGGCCCCAGCCCTGCCCTGGCAGGGACAGCTCCCACTGCCCCAGTGTCCAGCCTGGCCTTGGGCACTGCCAGGGATCCAGGGGCAGCCACAGCTGCTCTGGGAATTCCATCCCAGCCCCTGCCCACCCTCCCAGGGAACAATTCCTGATTGCCAATCTCCCATGCAGCGCTGCCCTCGGGCACTGGAAGCCATTCCCTGTGTCCTGTCCCTCCAGCCCTTGTCCCCAGTCCCTCTGCAGCTCTCCTGGAGCCCCTTTAGGCCCTGCCAGGGGCTCGCAGCTCTCCCTGGAGCCTTCTCCTCTCCAGGCTGAATGCATACCAAGTGTCTATTGCCACATTCCCACCATGGGTTCAGACCCAGGGAAGGGCTCTGGGGAGGCTTTCAGAGCTCCACCAACAAGAAACTTCAACCTGCAGCTGCTCCCCCTTTTCTCAGGGTTTCTCTCTCTGCAGCTGAAGTTTCCACACTTGTCTGAACCCTGCAGGGTTTTTGGGGTGGGAGCTGGGGCAGTTCCCCTCCTGAACAGCACAGCTGTCTCCAGATCCCCCCTTCCCCACAGGAACGGCCAGGCCCGCCGAGGAGCAGTACTGCAGCACACCACCTTCTGCTGGGAGAGTCAGCTGCGGTTTGCGCCGATAATTAATAATTACACTAATGAACACTTGGATTCCCTGGGTTTTGTGTGGCTGTAACAATGTGGTCCCAGTGCTGGGGAAGTCACCCCAAGTCAGGGCTCTGAGTCACAGCAGCAGAACCCAGCCAGTCTGAGGCTCCCGGGCAGCACCAGGCGTGAGCACCTGGCAGAGCAGAGACCAGCCCCGTAAATGTCTTATTTTAGCAACTCCAATTCCCTGTCCACTCATTCCAATGAAAATAAGCTCTAATGTGCAGATTCCCAGTGACATTCTCAAACAAATGAAGTCGCCCTTCTTGCTCAGAGCACCCAGGGTTTGCACATTCATGGTGTGGCCCCGTGAGCCGCAGAGCAAGCGCAGCGTCAGCAGCTGCCAGGGCTGCCCTCACCTGCAGCTCCCGTTGTGCAAGAGCCCAGAGCACATCCCACGGGCTGCACGGGGCCCTGGCTGGGCTGCAGGAGGGGCCTGGCACATCCCCTGCATTCCTCAGGGCAGTGCCACGGCTCCCAGCACACACAGAACCCCACCGTGGGCTGTGGGGAGGATCCTGCACCACAGCAGGATGTACCCCCTGCCCCACCCCTGGAAGTGTTTAGGGACATGCTGGAGATACCTCGTCTGGTGGAAGGTGTCCCTGCCCATGGAATGGACTGGAATGAGATGAGTTTTGAGGTCCTTTCCAACCCAAAGCACTCTGGGATTTTGTGTGAGGTGTGAGGAAGGAATCTGTGTTCCTGCTCCCAATCTCGCTAAAAACCCTGACAGGCCACTCTTCTGCCAATCTTTCCCAGCATAAAATAGGGCAAAATCCCCCTCCTTCCCCAATAAAGCAAAAAAACCCAGAAGACAACAGCCATTAGCACCCTCCACCCCACCCCGTGCCCACGGGGGGTGAGCCTGGAGCTCGTGGGCTGCCAGGAGCTGCCCCGGCCCCTCCCTACCCTGAAATTCCACTTGGCCAGCTGGGCAAAGACATTCTTCAGGGCCTGGTGGTGGGTGTAGAGCTCCACCTGCCCGGGGCAGTCGAAGAGGACGTAGTGTCCCCTGAGCTGCTGCAGCCTGTCCCGCAGCCAGTCCGCGTTGGCCTCCAGGTACTCCATGCAGTAGATGAGGCCCCCGTTGGGGCCCAGCCCCAGGCTGGCCATGACGTCGGGCAGGGTGACGAGCTCGGCGATGTCCAGGGCGCAGGGGCAGGGCAGCGCCTCGTTGGCGGGGTCCAGGTTGACCACGGCCACGCTGCGGCCCAGCTGACCAAGGAAGGAGCTCATGGCGTGGCAGTAGGTTGTCTTCCCGGAGCCCGGCGGGCCGATGACCACCTGGCCAAAGGCCAGCGAGCTGCCCCTGCTGCCCTCAGACATGTTGGCTCATCTCCTGCTCCTCCTCCTCCTCCTGCCACGGCCTGAGAGGGAACAACATCCC
>JANEHK010001593.1:0-12167 GCA_025960845.1 Tachycineta bicolor | reverse complement strand
TCTCAAGGCTGAGCCACAAGGACTTGCTCCCATTCATTGGTCTAAGGCAGTGACATCAATCTCTGCTGAGAACTGGTTTTGTTTTAATACAATTACTTCTGAATTGCTTCCTTTTTCAGCCTGAGTATCCCTCATTTAATGCAGTTCCACAAGCTCAGGCTTCTCATTTCATGAGACACCTGGGATGCAAAGGCCTTGTTAAGAAGGACAAAAGCAGAGGGAAGGGATTTGAAAGTATTACTAAAAAATTACCCTCCTTATATACAAGGTTCACCAAGTCACTCCCTGTATTTCTCCATTTCAGATTCTTTCAGTCATTTACTCTGGGAGGTGCAGCTTGTTCTGATGGTTATCATGAACTGAAAACATCACCAACGGCACAACTCCCCAGTCCACTAGCAAAGGAGTGGACAAGTTGTAAAGTTCTCCAAACATTTGTCCTGCTTTGCTGCAAGTCATGTTGCACACATGGTGTGGAAAGCCAAGAGAAGCTGCAGTTAGTGGCACATCTTGTGACAGGAGCACAACCACGTTCTCCAGGAAAGGGTCTTGAAAAGAGCAGACAGGACTGTGGAGAAGATTCCTGGAAATCTGAAATGGCTTTCCAGAAGTGAAATGAAAATGGAAAGAAACTAGTCAATTTTCCTCGATTTATTTCTATGCTCCCTTTTTCCATGTTGCACTACTTCTCCATCCCATTAATTCCAAATGGATATCACCTCTAAGACCGATGACATAGTGAATTTTAGACACTCTGAAATACCATGAGCTATGCACAGTTTGCCTTCCCATTTTTGTTGGAAAGCAATGCTGAGGACACAAGTGCAGTTCTTGGGTCAGACACGAATCCTACAGGCAGGGAATGTTCCCTGACGGTGTCTGAGCCTCAGCAGGGACAATGCACAGCAGCGTTGCTGTGCTGGGTTCCCATGGAACCATGCTGCTGTGCCCCAAGCTCCCTTGGCCAGTGCTGGAAAGGGACTTGAGGTACCTCGATCCCCTCGGGTGGCGCATGGGAGAAAACAACAAACTTCTCAGGAGGATGGAGAACAAACTTATAGTTGCAAACTTGGGAAATCTTAGAGCAACATGAAGTTACAGTAAATCCCTCAGAATGCACTGACTGAGCAAACTCTAACCTGTCTAACTTCCAGATCTCCAGATTTTGAGAAGAGGAAGTCAGGAGAAGAGAGAGGGAGATAGAGATCTACAGTCACCCTTGGATCCAGCACCATCTCAGCTGCTGTGAGCTCCAGGGCCGTGGGATATGTCAGTGTCACAGCTGAGTCACAGCCTCACCTGCTCTGGTCCCTCTCATCCCTCTCACAGGTGGTGTTTTTGGGGTGCCAGGGCCTTGGCCGCCACTTTGGGGCTGGACCAGAGGCTGCAGTGGCTGGGGCTGGGGCAGTGACCATCTCACCTACGCAGAACTTGACCTGGCCCCCAAACACACACTGGAGATGTCGGGGGCCATTCATCATTTCTCTGCTCTCCAGCACCAAGGCAAATGGACTCTAGATGCAGCTCTGAGCTTGTGCCCAAGGCAACCGCCCCTTGCAATGGGGCTCCATGGAGCTGCTCTGAGGAGCACACCCAAGAGTTGGGGAGTGGCCAAAAACCGCCTCAGAAACATGGGATACCCCAAAAATCTCTTCAGGAACATGGAATATCAAAAAAACTCCCTCAGAAACCGGCTCCCCCTCACTTTGTCGTTTCCAACCTTTGGCTGTCTCATTCCAGACACCACCCCAGCTCCCCAGTCCCAACCCAAACCCATCCCATCCCTGCTGGTCATCAAGACCCCCTTACCAAGCCCTATTTCCCAAATTTCACACCTCCCAAACCCCATCCCACTCATCCCAAGCCAGCCAATGCCAATCTTACCCCTCCTGATTTTCCTCCCAGCTCACCCATTTCCCTTCCAACTCTATCCCTCCCTGATGGGCTGTGCAATCAACTGCTTTTGGAGTGAGATTGAGTAGTTTTAGCATGAAGTGGTTTTAATGTGTCAGATCAAACCCTATCATCTCTTTGAAGAAGAAATTGAGACAACCACACCAAATACCCCACAAACCCCCAAATCCTCCCCAGTATCTCCCTGAGTCCCAGATTGCCTTAAAACACTAGTAAAACATAGTAAAACATAGTAAAACATAAGGCTTTAGATACCTTTGATGAATATGTTGGTTTTTACTCCCAATTTTGTCTGTTTTAAAGGGATGAAGATGAATCAAAATAATATTAAGGACAACAAAACAAGAGGACCACAAGCCCAGGGTCTTCCTGAAGCAGATCGCTGAGAATGTGGCTCACCAATTCTCTGCCCAATATGGGTCCTCTGAAGCAGGACTAAGTTGGAGCACTGCACAAAGCTCTTCTCGCAACTGAGGCACTCTTAGGTCTTCCCTTACCAGTGTCTCCGTTGGTGTCTGCTAAAGTGAGAGCTCCTGGACAAGCTCTTCCCACAAGCGAGACATTCGTAGGGCCCTTCCCTGGTTTGGATCCTCAGGTGGCAGATCAGGTGGGAGCTTGTGCTGAAGCTCATCCCACATTCCCCACACTTGTTGGGCCTCTCCCTAGTGTGGATCCTTTGGTGGATGACCAGTTGGAAACTCTGGTGAAAGCCCTTCCTGCATTTCCCATACTTGTAGGGCATTTCCCCAGTGTGGATATGCTGGTGAATGATGAGGGTGGAGTTATGCTTGAAGCCCTTCCTGCAGCTGGGGCAGCAGAAGGGCCTCTTCTTTGTGTGGATCTGCTGGGGCAGGAGGAGACTGAAGCTTCTCTGAAACTTTCGGACACTCGTAGGGTCTCTCCCCAGTGTGGATCTTTTGGTGGATGATCAGTTTGGATCTCTGGTTGAAGCTCTTCCCACATTCCCTACACTTGTAGGGCATTTCCCCAGTGTGGCTATGCTGGTGGCAGATCAAGTGGGAGCTCTGGACGAAGCACTTCCCACACTGCTCACACTGGTAGGGCCTCTCCCCGGTGTGGATCCTCTGGTGGCATATCAGGTAGGATCGCTGGCTGAAGCTCTTCCCACATTGTTCACACTTGTAGGGCCCTTCCATGCTGTGGATCCTCTGGTGGCGGATCGAGAGGGATCTCTGGCTGAAGCTCTTCCTGCATTCCCCACACTCGTAGGGCCTCTCTCCAGTGTGGATGCGCTGGTGGGTCACAAGGGTGGAGTTGTGAAGCCCTTCCCACATTCCCCATACTTGTAGGGCCATTCCCCTGTTTGGATCATCTGGTGCTGGATCAGGTAGGAGCTGTGGCTGAAGCTCTGTCCATCTTCCCGGCACAGGCTGGGTCTTCCCTTCTCCAAGAACCCTGGGATGGGTTTGGACCCCCTCCTCGTGCAGGATGTCTGGAACTTTTCCTTCCCATTGGAGTCCTGCACCGTGGAGCTGCTCAAAATGGCCTCTTCCACAAGGTTCTGCCCCCAGGATTTGTCCTCTTGGGTCTCCATCCTCAGCTCCTTGTCTGGGGGAGGAAGGACAAGGAGAGGATGGGATTTGCCTTTGTGCCTGAGGGAAGGGGAAGGAGATCCCCCCAGTGAATTCCTGGAAAGATGGCATAGTCAGCGAGGTTGTCTTGAAGCCAAGCGCCATGCTGGGCTGGGAGATGGAGCAGGTGGGAGGGGCACTGACTTCCTCCTCACCTGCCTGGCTGTCCTGAAACATCTTCCTCGCAGCCTAACCTAAAAAATTAAAAATCAAACTAAAAATGCAGTACTAAAATAATAATAATAAAAAAAAAAAAAAAAGAAAAAGAAAAAATAAAATAAAACTAAAATAAAACAGAGTTAGAATACAACCTGACAACAAGTTATTCAGGGTGCTGCATGCAGTGCAATCAAATCGTGGCTGCAGTCCTCCTGGAGTGACAGATGTGGTTTTGTTGAAGCAATGATCTTGTAGAAGGGTGTAGTTTTCCTCTGAAGGTCCAGTGGTGGTGTAGATGGTTTGGTCTGTCTCTGGGAATCCAGTGAAAACCAGGCTGCTTCTGGTGTTTAAATCTCAGCTTATATCCAGGTGGGAATGCTTGGCTCCTCCTCTGGGTGGAGCATCTCACAATGGGTTGATGTAATTTTATCAGTCATGCAGTGAGACTCAATGGCCCATTAACAGAAGATATCTCCCAGGAGGGAGAATGGGTCATGGAAGAGATCAAGAACACTGCCCCATCTGGTTTTAACAACTGGCCCATTAACAAAAGATATTGCCCTGGTGTTATGAGAAATGTGTCATGGAACAGTTTTTGCTTGGATCTCCAGCTGGTTTGTTTTCAAACTAGCGCACTGGGAGAAGTGGGACCACACTGGGAAACTACTGTGAGAAGTTTGGAGTGACGGGTCTACATTGTGGGTGACTGGGCAGGACTGGGAGCATGCAGGGAGGGACTGGGATGATCTGTGGAGAGACTGGGACTATACCAGGGGAAACTGGGAGAACCGGGAACACACGGGAGGAAAGTGGGAGCAACTGGGACCATGCTGGGGCAAACTGCATCATAATGGGGAATGACTGGCGGTGACTGGGCTCATACTGGGAGTGCTGACAAAACTGAAAGCACACAGGGTGAGTGCAACTAGGCTGATACTGGGAGCAGCCTCTTCTGGCACCAGGACCACTGAACCCCTTTCCAGTGAGATATGAACTTCAACGGAATTAAGGATTTTAGAAAAGTTAAGGTTTTAGCAATAGATAAGCTTTGCCTGAATTAGTTTAGATAGATAGATAGATAAGCTGTGCTGGAAATAATTAGGAGTCAATGGTTAGTTGAAAGGAATTGGATCTAAAATAACAATCCCCTGAATTAGTTAAAGTGGATAGATAGATAGATAAGCTGTGCTGAAAATAATTAGGAGTCAATGATTAATTGAAAGAAATTGGATCTAAAATAACAATCCCAGATCTAAATAACTAATTGCTTGTCATTTTTGTGTTTGTTTAGTTGTGTTTATAATGAGAAACAGAAGAAACTGGTAAACAGACCTAAGAACACAGACAACTGTAAATCTTCTAACATCCCATTGAAACAGTCATGGAAACAGGAAACTGGAGTTCTACCAGGTTCCATTTGTCTTGTTATCCATTGAAAAAGTAGAAAGTTTAGAATGAGGAAGACTCTCCTTGCTTCCTCTTTTTATGACCCCTCCCCATAAAAAAGACCACTGACCTAATTCAAAGAACAAACTATGCATGATTAATGGCCTTTCATCTAATTATGATACGAAACGGAGGATGCCAGGCATTAGTGTTATGAATATGTATTAATATTTGGGGTATCCAACACTTATGTAAATAAATAGTCTGTAATCACTTGTAACTTTGCAGTGCATATTAGGGAGCGATCCCACACAGCTGCCCGGCATTGCATTACACCTGCACTTTCTAACTCTAACCTGTTAGAGAGTCATTCTTCTGTCACAGTTGGGTATTGACATTAGATCAATATCCATATTTTAATAAATCACCCATCATCCCGCCCCTCCAGCCCTAGCACCCCTCGCCGGGGTCCCAGCAATCCCAGGTGTCCTCCACTCTTGTGGTCCCCACTTTGGGGTTCTGGGGGCTCCTCTCTCAGGGGTCCTGCTTAGGGAAACTGCAGCTTTCCTGAGGCTCCCCAAACCTGGTGTCACTGCCCCCCACCAGTCCTGTGCAGTCTCCACATGGCACTGGCAGAGCTTGGAGGGCCCGGCCAGGGAAGCCCAAACCCCCTGTGTGGGCACCCACATCCACCCACCCCCTGCCACGGCTCTGCCACCACCGCAGACCCCCAAAAACACCCCCCAAGGACCCCCCAATGTCCCCCCGAGGGGCATCTGCAGCTCGGCTTTGGAGCCCTGCAAACTCCAAATATCTCCCCTGAAACGAGGCAGAAAAGAACTTTATAACAACAGTTGTTAGAGTAGTATGTACTTTTAATAGACGTTGAGGTGCATGTGGATTAACTTCACTAAAGACATGCATGAACACTAGAGAGCTTGCCTCTCTTATTTTTCTTTGAGGTCTTACACATGCATGGCATTGCACAATCTGCCTTATACATATTTATTCTCTGGCCTCACTCATCCTCACTTCCTATGGTAATTAACTCCTCTTGGTACATCCTCTTGGGCATGCTTAGTTCCCCATGGTGGTCTCCGAGGGTCTCTAGAAGGTGAAAGAAATGGAGTCTTCCTCAGTGAACCCTTCACCTTTATTTTTCTTGTGCATGCTTTGGATCTTCTGGCACTTTTTCAAGGCAAGACAAGACATCGGTTTCTGCAGAGTCTGTGTTTTTCTCTTTCTTTGCAATATTTTTTTTCTTTTTTTTTTGTTATCTTGTTATGTTTAGGTTAGTCCCTCTTGTTATCACTGAGGGGTCCTGCATGTTTGTACTGCTTTAAAATATGTAAACAGGCACAGCACCCAATATTCACTAAATGCCTTCTAAAATATACAATATCTTCTAAAATGCAGTATTTGCTCTTAAGTTTCCTATAAAGATTAGCTAGAATTTTCAAACCTCCTCCTCATGCCCTGCCTTTTCTATAGACCCAGTAAATTCTTTTACTACGCCTGGGGCTTCTCTCTAGCTTTAACTCACTATCTTGATAATTTTCTTTAAATATTATCCTATGTGGTTTAGATAATGAGGTTAAAATTGCAACTCGCTTTAACATCCTCTTGTTCTATATGAGTACTACAATAGACATTATTAAATTTATATTAAATAATATCAGCAAAATAATGATGGGGGGACATAGGGTGTTTAAGATTCTAGTTGCATTTAGTGAATATCTAAAGAGTGCATCCAACAAGAGTTGTGGCTTGTGTCTTGCTTTATTTTTTCTAGAACTCTCCTTATTTCTTTTGTATCATGTTGGACAGTTACTAAAGTATTTTGTCTGTTCTCTTGAATTTGTTTTACAATTTTGTTCAAGTCTTCATGCTTTTATTAATTGCTTTACTTGGGTTAGGTTTATTCTAATAAGAGTAGCTAACAATTAGTGATAGATTTTATAATGGGACTTGATTAACTGGTGGGATATAACTGGTGCTAAATATGAAAAGTTGTACCTGACAATCTTAACAAAATTGTAGATACAGAAATTAGAATGATTTTTATCAGGTAAGGTTATATTATTTCTACCTTGTCCTAGGTTACAGTGTAAGATGTGCCCCAAGTATGTATTCTATCACCATCTACATAAGCTGTTGAAGCTAGGTTGTGCAGTATTTCCCTTGCCCCCTCCCTCCAGACTATCTTCTGTTTATGGCCCATCAATGCCCTGCTGCATGACTCATAGATAACTCCTTCCAGGAGCTATCTCTGTTTAATGGGCAATCAAGGACCCATTGCAAGACTGATAAAATTATATCAGCCCATTGTGAGATGCTGTGCCCAGGGGGAGGAGCCAAGCATTCCCACCTGGATAGAATCTGGGATTTGGGACAGCGCAGGCAGCCTTACCCACTGGATTCCCAGAGGACAAGAGCTACCAGACCTTTTCGTGGGAACACAGCTCCAACCAGACCACTTCATCTGAACTGCTACCACCACCACAGGGTATCAAGTTGTATTCTGACTCTGACAGTGATCTTTTGTACTATTGCATTTATTTTATTATATCTTTTTTTCCTCACCTGATATTAAATTGTTTTTTTCTGACTTGGAGTCTCTCGCTGGTTTTGCTTTCAAGCCAGCACCTCTAGGCATCTCTTTCACCTACTTTCTCAGTTAAAATTGACCAGTTCTTCCTCTCATTGATCACTAATTTGGTCAAATAAGACTAAAAAGCAATGATGCCTTGCAACATGGTTATCTGTTCAGTATATTTCACATTTTCCCATTTATTAGGTATCAAGACTTAATTCTGACTTGCAATAAATACATTCTTTCAGCTTTAAGACACAGAGGACATGAATTTCATTGAAATTGGCTCATTAATATTTATTTTCCTTCAGAGTGGCTCATGGAATATTTCAAGATTGGATAAACCATTGATGCCTCAGTGACTAACAGGGAAAAGGTAACTGAGCAAGTAAATAATCTTTTGCTTAGGCACAAAGCAGTCTGCAGTTTTAGAAGAGAATTTCATTACATTTTATGAGCTTTAAAGAAGCAAATGGAGAAAAAAATCTATGTGTTTAGAAGTATCATACATAATTATGCAAGTGTTAATGTGAGAATCTACAGAGTATCCTGCCTAATGATACATGTAGTTGTGCAGGTTTTTTATTCATTCAGGGGTGTGTTTGTGTAAATAACCTTACTGAAAGGATTTTTTCTAACGCTTGGCAAGAATATTTAGATGTATATTCATGCTCACAACTCTGTGTGCTGTGGAAAGAACACTAATGCCTATATAGCACAGTTTCCTTTTACACAACCCTTTTTTTTCCACAGTAATTTGCAACTTGTTCCCTGTTCTGCTTGGGTCAGCAGAGCTGTGCCACTCTGTCTCCAGCTGGAATTTTTCTTTGTCTGCCTTTTGTTTTTCCTTCTGTTCCAAAATCACCTTTAATTCCTGCCTCCCACAGCTCTGCCGACTGACAAATAAGCACAGCACCAGTTCATTGTCTCAGTACCTGTGCATTTTTTGATGCCATTCTGCAGAACCGAGTGGAGATGTGGGGGCTGTGCAACTGTGAGTTTTGTGGATTTCTGTATCTTCACACCTATGTATTGTCATAGATTTAATGCCGCTTCTGCTGCTGAAGTGTGTATATGTCCATTTATCTATTGCTATTGCTCAGGGCATAGCATACCCTGTGCTTTTCAGCTGGAACAGAACTTTTTTAGCAAACATCTGGGTGAGTGCTCAGGCAGATACAGTGTAATAGAGGTTTAAGAGAGCTGCATCATACAAAGCAAGAACTGAGTGCCTTATGAGGAGAATCTGAAGCAGCTGGTCTGTAGTCCTTACGCACTGGATAACAGCTAACAGTGCCTGTTGTTACAGAGCACCTTGCAGACTCATCCTGTGCTTCCTTTGTGCTCGGCCTGAGTTGCCACATGCTGGTCTCTGAGCTTGTGCCTAGCTAAGGAAATCCCCATGGAGGGCCCTGTACAGCCTCAGGAATGCACAGGAATTTTATCACACATTTAAGCCTCCCATACATGCAAAAATTCCAAACCCAACTAAAACACCACAACTAACAAAAGCCCCAAAACAAAAACAACAAAACAAAACAAAACACCCCAAAAAAGCAAACACCCCAAGAAAGCCCATAGAAATTTGTCCACAAGTTACAATCGATTGTTTCATGTCACCTCCATTCTGTTCTCCAAATGACTGTCAATGTTAAGACAGAAGGACAGAGAGAGATTTTAGCAAGATTGACAAAGTTCTGCTATGGATGGAGCCTGCCTGTAGAAGAGCCTGTTTCCACTGCCTGTGTGCATGGATGGATGGCACAGCCCCGGGCCCTGGCAGAGCAGCCTCCTGTGTCACCTACAGTGCCATTCAACAGCAGCTGAAGCCACTCTCACCCTGGATTCCCCAAGTGCTGCTCTGGCAGCGTCCTCAGCTCTCTCTTGCACCCCTTTCCCTGTGTGCTGTGCCCTGGCAGCTGAAAGCCGAGCTGGCTGAGAGAGTGTCTGTGCTCTCAGCCAGAGTTTGGTTCTGCCCTTTGAAGACTTGTGCTGCCTCACGCCGGGGAACCCGCAGGTGAGAGCTTCTGTAGCAGGATTTTTGGAGACAGACACAGAGAGGCCTTACAGTGTTGGGAAAGTTCTGTTGCTCTAGAACTGTCAAGGACGTTGATCCTGAGAACCAGGACACTGAGCCTGAGAACCAGCTTTTTCCCTCAACAAAGTGTAAACAGGTAACTGCAAAGGAATGCTTATGCAGATAACACTAGCCAATAGCGAGTAGTAAAATGCCGTGTGAACAGCACTAGAACGATATATGTATAAAAGAACCCTGTGTACTCTCAATAAATGGAGCATTTGCCAGTACTTCTGTGAAGAAGGTATCTGACTCTGGCTCTTCTCCGTGGCTTTTTTTTTTTCAAAATCACCTTCAGCCCAGGGTTCAGCTCCAGGAATGTCTTTGTGTGCTGAGCCTTTGCTGCAGCCACAAGGAACTCTCCTGACTCAGGGTCACCCTTCCTGCTCAGCCAGGCTCCCCAGTGCACCAGCAACAGGAAATTGTCATGTCTGGGTGGTACCGATGCCAACCAATGCCACACCTGGGCAGTTCAGGTGCTGGCAATTTGCTGGATCTGGACTCCTGGCACCAGCAAATTACCACATCTCGGCAGTGCTGGTGCCAGCACCAGGAACTTTGCAGATTTGGCTTTCTGGGCCAGCAAATTGCTGGACTGAGACTGCACCAGCACTGGGAATTTCTCAATCTAGGCACTGTGGCAGTGCCAGCAAATACCAGATTTCAGGCTCCAGTTAGAGCTGCTAAGAACTGGATCGACACTCCCTTCCTTCCTTGCTTCCTTCCTTCCTTAATTACTGAAACCACATGCTCTCACCCTCCCCACATCTCTGGCACTTCACCTCAACCCTCTACAGGTGCACACCTTTACCTCAGCCTTCCCAATTTAACTGCAACTGCCCAAAAGAGACTTCAAGGCCCCAGATTTACTACCAGGAGCAGGAGCATCCCCAAAATTGTCCCCTGCTGTCCCTTCCTCTAGCGCCACATTCCAAAAGCCCAAACCACCCCATCCCCCCTTCCAATCCTCACCCCTCACAAACTTCATCCCACCCCCACAGTTCCATCCCAACCCCACAGCATTCCACCCCCATCCCATCCCATCCCATCCCATCCCATCCCATCCCATCCCATCCCATCCCATCCCATCCCACCCCACCCCATCCCAATGCTCACACCTCCAGGAGCCTTTGGACACTGCTCCTGGAGATGCCCAGGCTGCCACTCTTGGGCTGTCTGTGCAGGGCAGGGGCCTGCACTCCATGATCCTGCTGCCTCCCTCCCAGCTCAAACTTGGTGTCTCCTCCAGGTGCTGCCAGAACTCTTGGGGCCAGGTCAGGAGTGGCACAGCCCCAGCGTTCCCCTCTCTGGGACATCACCATGCTGTCAGCTCCAAGGTTCCATTCTCTGTGACCCCACAGCTGAGGGCAGCTCCAAAGTTCCATGCCTTGGAGATGCTGCAAGAGAAGCATCCAGAGCCACACCCAGACAGCAAAACTGACCGGGCACTGAGCACCCCGGACTTGGTGTAAGAGTCGGTCTGAAGTTCCCCTCATTTGCCTCATGATCATCACAAGGACCCCGAGGACCCCACTGCAGTTCTGGTCCTCTCGAGGTGGAAGCTTGCCAATCATCTGCAGGTGCATTTTCCTGTGTCACCACGCCACGGTACACTGGCTTTGAGCAGTGTAATGGCAGTTCTGTACCTGAAGATTACACCTGCTGCACGGTCTCTGCTTCGTGACAATAGCCTATGAATTTCCCCACCTCTTGGCCAAGTGGACTTTCTGGGGTAACTCTGGTGGTCCTCCACAGAAAATCCCTCATCTGCTCCACAACCACAGTGACAGATGGAGATCAAAGCCCCCTCCCAAGGACTGAGATATGAGACCCCTACAACCTCAGTGTGGGGGGCTGGGGCTGACTTGACCAAAGCGAGATGTTTGCCTGCAGGTGTGGTCGTTGGACCAAGAAGATAAAGGCTCTCGCTTACTGCTGAGAACATGGACTACCTGTTCCCCCTTGGTGGCTTCAATCAGTTTATTACGACCTGTTCCCCGCACAATGCAGGACTATAATAACAACCCCTGAGTTAACCAGAGATTTTGAGAGACTCTCCCCAACATGACAGGTGGATCCATCTACTGGAACATAAGGATTTTGTCTCCACTCTTGGTAGCTATATCCCCCCTTTCCTCTCTCTCTTTATCTCTTTCTCTCACTCTTAATCCCTCAATCACATTTGCTATGGGCAATCAATAAAAAGTACATTTGTTCTGATTCATATTGAAATCCCTTCTGTGCTGTATTTTGCACTCTGAGACCAGTAAACGAACCATCATCACCCCAGCTTGTATGAGCAGATCGTAGTAAGATGCAGCAGGATCATGGAGTGCAGGCCCCTGCCCTGCACAGACAGCACAACAGTGGCATCGCCGGGAGCGGTGTCCAAAGGCTCCTGGAGCTGTAGCAGCCTCAGAGCTGTGAACATTGCAGTGGCCACAGA
>JANEHK010001591.1:0-12171 GCA_025960845.1 Tachycineta bicolor | reverse complement strand
GTCCCTCCGGCGCTGCTGGAAAATGCCGAGGTCCAGGCCCCAGTGGGCCGCAGGTGCAGCCCCCGGTGCTCCCCTGGCTTTTCAGTCCAGAGCAGGTTTAAACAGTTCCAAGAAAAAGGAAAGAAAAAAAAACAGTCCAGGGAACTTCTCTGCCCTAGCTAGCTGAAACTAACTAAAAGCAAAAAGATCTCTGTCCTGCAGTGTCTCCAAGCCTCCGCCGAACACACCGTCCGCAGAAGAATGTGGAGGAGTCAGGCAGTTTTCTCAAAACAAACTCCGCGCTTCTCCTTGCTCTTAGAACCAGTCTTAAAGGCACAAAACTCAATATACAGCAGAAACAGAACAGACGATTGGGGATACAAGCATCATAAAGTTACCCTAGGACATAAATATAAACACATTTAGAATGCAAAATTACACAAATGTCTTCTACAGATCACCTATCTCTTAAAAAAAAATATTTCTTTACTTTTTAAAGGATAATACCTAAACATGTTATCCATATATTTGCAATGGGAATGGAAACTTGGTAAAAAATCCCAAGTGAAATTTGGGAACCCAATGGCATCAGTTGTGTGACAAGGAATCTTTCCAGTTCTACATCAGTGACTTGACATCACTCCATGTCACCAGCCCGTGTCACACTGGGATGGAATTCCAGCTCTGCGGAAGTCACTAGCAGATTCCTGGTTGGATTTACCCAGACCACGATGCTCCAATGCGCCAAGGGACATCCAGGAGGAGCAGTGCCATCACGAGTCCACCTCACAGTGCTCCTGTACCCATATCACACCCCCCATCACCTGTGCCAGAACTTGTGTTACTCAAATATTCCAGATAAACAGTCCTGGGAAACCCCAGCTACTTGCATCTAATTCCAATATTCCCAAGCATCATAAAGCCAGGTGTTCTCCCTGTCTTTTGGGATTTCAGAATGAAATAGACTGTACTTTTGAAAGTGGGATACAAGTGATGAGGATTTTCTGACTATAGAGCCCCTCCAAACAAATCATTTGACAGTAGTTCCTTGGATTTCATAACAATTATACATTTTGGATACAATTAGGGTTTCATCAAATTTCTTTTACACATTTTGATACCTTTTCTCTGCTCTAATCTCAGGTTTTCCCTTTTTCCCTCTTTTGGGGCCTAGCTGTTCTCTCATTTTCTCCTCTAACACAAAATCTCTGCCCTGGGAAAAAAAAAATAGTGGTTGTTTTTTTGACTTTCAAACAAAAGAATCTGTGAGGTCTCCATTTTAATGAAGTCTTAGCATAACATTCCTTCTACTTGATGGAAGTGACATCCAGACCATCTCAGAAATCTCCATGCTGCCCATCCTTCTGCCACAAGGAATTCTCCACTGAGCAGTCCTATTCCCATTGCATTTCATCCCCTCACAAAGGGGAGAACTGTTTCCAAAGGAAAAAAAAGGCATAAAAATATTAACTGCCAATGTCCTGTTCTTTCCTTAGCTCTGCTTCTATGCTGAGGTTAAATACAACACTGGAATCAAAATTAACATAGAAAATGACTTTTCCCTAAATCAGAGCAGCTCCACGGGGTGTTTGCTACCCTGCCACTGTAATTCACATGACAGAATCACAAAATCACTAAGTTTGGAAAAAGCCTCCAAGATCATCCATTCCAACCTTCGACCGAATTCCACCATATCCAGTAAACCAAATCACCCACATTTCTGAGCCTCTTCTCATTATTTTACCTATCAAAGCATCCAGCTGCATCTTCCTGTCATTTGGGTTTGTTTAATTCCACCTTTGGAAAAACTGCAAAGGGAAGAAACTCCAGGATTACAATTGAAAACTCATAAAATGATCTGAAATTTACCATGTTGGAAACTTCCTGTCGGTGTTTTTAACCATGTCACAAAATTCCTTAAAAGACACATGTTTTGGTTCAGTATCATGAAAAGTTTTAACACTAATAAAGTGGATATTCTGGTGGGTGAACACTGAGGATACATTTCCAGTTTTATACATTTAGGGTGACAGAAGGAAAATACCTTTTCAAGCTAATTATTGCTTCATCAGTGAACTCAGAATTTGCCAAGGTGTTGTGGGCAGAATAAAGTCCTAGTCCTCAAAATTACATTAATCTAGGTATTTGGAAGACAGCAACATCTACTGTGAAGAGCAGGAGTGATGGTTGTGGATGCTCAGCTTTGCATCCTGGCTGGTACAGGACCAAACACATCCAGCAGGGCATCAGAACACTGGAGAAGAGATGAAGAAATTAAAAAGGACAAAAGGAAAGTGTAAGAATGAGATAAGTTGTAACTAAGAAAACCGGAGTTAACTGGAGACTGGTTTAACAAATGTAGAATAGTTTCACACTTCAGGAGGGAATTGTGCTGGTACAACTTCAGGAGCAGCTGATGTGCTCCAGTCCCACCTCAGACAATTGGATTTAAGCATGAGTTTAAGGACAAAGCTGAGCTGGGATAGTTTGCAAGATCACTATAAAAGCACAACTTTCCATTCTCCCAAACCATATGAGTTTGACTTCCCATATGGAGTGACAAAATAAAAACGTAGTCTAGAAATAGCTCTCAAAAATGTACTGGCTGAAGGCTGCTTTCTATCCCACAGTTTGATTAGCCTTGTGGAAGGATTTCCATTTTGATTTCCATTTACTTCTGATTTGGAGCATGAAAAGCTGCTTTTATACTTATAAGCAGAGGAGAAAAAGGCATCTGGGAAAAAAATATAGAGAGCACTCTTCTGGCTTTACAGGAGCTGCAGGAACAAGGAAAATTATTTTAGAGCAGCACAAAACAAAGTGATGCAGGGAGAGGATCTCTCCTTGCAATATGCACTGAAGTTCCCTGTCAGCTCGGTGCAGGGCATTACAAATTTTGTGCAGCTCTGGGGGAACCTAAAGGAGCCAAAAATTGTCAGAGCAGAAATCCCCTGTGTAGAGGGAGTGGTGCCAGCACGGCTCCCAGCCCACTCGGTGTGCCGGCCCTGACAGCTCCTTCTGGCCACCAGCACAGCCCCTCCTCAAATGCTGTGTTAGGTGTTGGGCTGCTTGCTACAAGAGAGAACTTGAGGGGCTGGAGCAAGTCCAGAGGTGGGAATGGAGCACCAGGAGTCACTGAGGGAGCTGGGAAAGAGGCTCAGCCTGGAGAAAAGAAGGCTCAGGGGAGACCTTCTGGCTCTGCACAACTCCCTGACAGGAGGAGACAGGTGGGGCTCTGCTCCCAGAGAACAGGGACTGGAGGAGAGGGAACAGCCTGAAGTTGCACCAGGGGAGGCTTAGATTGGATTTTAGAGAATCTTTCTTCATGGAAAGGGTGTAAAGCATTGGAATGGGCTACCCAAGGCAATGATGGAGTCACCATCCCTGCAAGTGCTCAAAAAACCTGTGGGTGTGGCACTTGGGGACATGGTTTAGTTGTGAACATGGGGGTGGTGCTAGGTTGACAGCTGGACTCGATGACCTTAACGTTTTTTCCCCAGCCTTAATGATTCCATGATTCTAAATTTTAAATTCCTTCCTGCTTCAGCTGGGGCAGGGAACAGACCATTATCCAAGCACCTGGAGATCTGCTGGTGGCCTCCAAGACCTGAAACCCCTGGCTTTGAAGGAGGTGGAGGGAAGATCAGTCTTCGTGGGAGCCTCCTAACATCAAGGAAGACCTGGGTCACTACTTGAAGACAAGAAGAAAATGTCCCAGCTGGGCTCCTCAGGGATTACTTCCCCCATGCTGAAGAACCCTGGCTCCAGTGAAGTATTTCTCATTATTTGTCTTTTGCCAAAATAAGTAAAGAAATAAACAGCAGATAACTAAAATAATTCACATACAATTTTCCAGGATGCTGGAGAAAATAATGTCTTGCTTTTCGAGCATTTCAGTTTTCTCACATCCCTGGGTTGGCCTGGGTTTATGCAGGTTTGAGGGTTTCCTGCAGGCTCTGGCACTACACACTCTATGCACACTCTGAGACAGTTTCTGTCCTGTTTCTGTGTTGGAGTCCAGGGCATTCCTTTGGCTGCCCTGGAGGGTCAGAGACCTGGGCAGGGGGGTCTGGGACCCCAGCCCAGAGCTCAGAGAGACACTGGCTTTGATCTCAGTCCATGGGAAAGGCTTCTTGCACAGCAAGAGGGTTTACAGGCCACAAGAGTGTGAAAAATAGTAGTTTAGTATATCATAGGGTGAAAAAACAATGGGTTTGGATTTATAGCATTGAAGTGAATGGGGACAAGATGGAGAATTTGGGACGTTGTCTCCTTCTTCTTCATTTCTTCTTTTTCTTCTTCCCTCAGTCCATTTCTGCAGTGACGTGGCACAAAGTAGTTAGTGAGGATTGGGTCAGAGTAAAAATGACCTTTTTAGTAATAGTGGTAGACATTGGTAAGAAATAGTAAACATAAAATATGTAGCAATTAGTATAGAAGATAAGGACAGCCCTGAGCTCGGGAGGAGTCGTCAGATGTCCAAGCCGTGGCAAACATCTTTTGGACACTGAGAAAATTGTAAGATAAGAAACAATAAACACGAAGCATGCAACCTTGAAGACTCCGTCTTTTTCTGCGTTTGGCACAGAGCTTTGCAGAGGGCCAGGACTCTAAAACCACCTGAATGCTGGGGAATTAAACCCAACATTTCTGCGTTAATATTCATTAATGTGGATGCAAAAGTGAAGTAAAACTGAGAAAAAATTGTGTTTGCAAGAAAAAGATGCCCCTCTCCTCAGCACAAAAGGGAGAGAGCAATGGCAGGGTGGGGTTGGGGAGGGAGGAGCAAATCCCGGCTCTGGTTCAGCCCAGAAGGAATGAAAGGTCCAACCCCTTCACTTCCCAGGAATCTGGAGTGAGAGAAAGCCAGACTGAAGTTCAGGAGCCTGCACTGGACACTGGGCAGGTTCTGGACACACATCACACCACAGCCCAACATCTGCCACAGTGCACAATAAAGTTCTTCTATTTGATATTTTCTCTCTCTCTCCAGTTTCTTAAAGCTCTAGGAATGATTTTCTCAATCTGAGCAAAAGCTCTGCACTCCCCCTTTAAAAGAGATTTTTATAATATCTATGAAATATTAAAATCTAAAGAGGGGAAAGAAAATAAATCTAGAGTGGGAAAAGGCTGTAAAAGCATTGGCAGAGAAAGGATTAGAAACCAGCTTTTTTCTAAAGAACTGATAGAGAGAAAAAAAACATCCCACACTTTGGAAACAATTATTCACAAAGTTCAAAGTGTCTGTTACCCTTTGCTTGGGTAAGATAAGGGGCAAGAAATAGCACCCACAGTCACGAGGAGTTTAACCCAATTACTCCTGTCAGCAAAACTAATTTTACAAAGCTCATTTCTGCCAGGAAGAATACCTTCCTTGCTTCCAATTCCTTTTTACATTGCTAATAAGTCTCTTAGCAGTTCATTAGAAGTGCCTCTTCAGCCAGGAGCAGGCGGATGGCCCTGAGCACAGCCAGAGGTCCCTGCTCCAATCCGAGGGGAATTTAGCCTGAGGAGCTTCCCTGCAGGTGTTTGGTCCCGTGGCTGTAACTTTAGTCATTGCAGAAGCTGCTGATGGTTATTACACACTGACAGCTTTCAGGAACAGGATCTGGGACTGCTCTGACCCTTTTCCCTCACTAACATCCCTAAATCAGAGGGTGTTTTTAGGGCTACATGACCAGAGAGTGGAAGAGGACCCGCTTGCCTGACAACTGGATAAGGCTCACAAACCTTAAAAACTTGTCCCAAATTATGCAAAATATATCTGAAACATACTGAATCCTGTCACCTGCTGAGCCAGGTAAGCCCTTTAAGTCAATGTAAGTTCAGAAGAATCTAATTTCAGTGAAAAAATGATGGATAAGAGACAAGGATGATCAAGGACAGCCCTCTCCGGGTGGGTGCCACTTTCTCCAGCTCCACAGATGGGGAACATTTCCCAAGGAGATGCTGAAAAGCCCATGGCTGTGCTCTCTGGAAGGGAACAGCAGCAGGAGCTGCACCAAGGCAGGAAAATGAGCAGTGGATATGGGAGACAGAGAATTTAAACTTTTTGACTCAACCCCAGGAAAATCTGAAAAAAGATTCAGTCTCTTTGTGGATAAATACAATTTTATCAACTGATGAAGGCAGTGAGAAGCCCCAGGCTGCCCTTGGCACTTCACCTGCACCTGGAAAACTAATGCAGTGTCTTAATTCATCCAGAGAAATGCTCACTTATGCAAAGAAAATATTTAGATGATGGAGAAGAGGATCAGCTTCCAGCTTTGGATATTCTGGGCAACTCTGTGATCCGTGTGTAGGCACCTCACTGAAGAACGGGGATTGGAGGTGTCCATGTCCATCCCAAACATTATAAGAAATCATCTGACATCTAAATCCAGCACACAGAAAAGAGGCTAAACTCATTAAATCAAGTTATCCCATTTTAATTCTCACTTTTCAATTTTTTTTTTTTTTTTTTTTTTTTTTTTTTTTTTTTTTTTTTTTTTTGCCAAAGGCTTTGTGGCAATTCAAGTCAAAGACCCAAGTAAATATTTTCTTGTGCTGTGTGGAAGATGATGTCAGGCAGTGATGGGAGTGAAATACTGACTTTGTAAAACTGTTTGTACCTCTGATAGGATTGACTCATTTTGTGAGATTATAGAAAGTGCATTTCATGATTATATATACCCCTAGAGGCCCCGTGAAGTGAGATTCTGCATCTCACAATGTTATTTAACCAGGAAAAAGTGGACTAAGTAAATAAAAAATCTGCAGGATGTGACTTCATCATGCACTGTTGACACCTGCTTCTATGATTTAAAGGATGTTACTAAGAATATCAGGGTTGCAAATGTAAATGATGAAGAAATCAGAGGTCAATCATATTATAATAAATAACAGCATAGGTTTCCCAAGGCCACAAGTGACTGCAACGGTAATTGGAATTATGATTTTACTCTTGAATTATGTGATACTGAAAACACTTTGTTCTCTGCTGATTCCTGGAACTGCTCCATTAAAGCCAAGGAGACAACCTCTCCAATTTTATTTAATTCAGGAATCAATGTCCCCTTTTCATAAGGATGCTTTTTCTTTCGTGTAGGCACCCCCCTCACCTGTACATGAAGTTGTGTTAGAGGGGTGTCCCTTGTGTTCCTGCTGCTGATCTGAGGATGCAGCACCCCAACACTGCCATTCCTGTTGGATATTCAGTATAATATGGAAAAAGAGGCAAATTCCTCCAAACAGCACTGCAGGCACAAAGGAAACATCAAATCCTTCCTCAACCACAAGCCACTTCCCTATGGAACACCAGTGTTGCTGTGTGTTATTTGGTTTCATATTGTATTTCATTTTTATATTGGGTTTTATAATGGTTTGTTCTGTACGTCCCTGTTCTCCTGGAAAATGTAATATCCTGAAGTGTGTGCCTGCCCTTCCCCCAGGCCATCTCCCACATTCTTCCTAGTCCCCTTCCTTGAATGTAAACCAGCCCTGTTCCACTCCCACCTTATCCCTGACTGGGTATTAGTTTGTCCCCTCACAGAGCTCCTTCCCTGGATATGAGCCGAAGCCACATGTGGTCAGGCCTCTTGGTTTGGGCAGTGGGATGGGGCTCATGACCTAGGCTAGATCTGGGGCAGGACCACAGAAGAAAGACTGAATAAAGCTCTGGTTTCACCCCTGGATCAAGTGCAGACCTCCTTCCTTTGCCGTTGACGGGGTCTCGGTCTCTCATGCTAAGGGAAAGGTTCTCGGCCGCTTCTTGGGTTTTAGGACCCTGAGGAAACTCCTTCTAACTGTGGCTTGTCTTGCTAGCCTGGGCAAAAAGGAGCTGGAGAGCTCCGTGAGAGAGATAAGCCACAGGTGTAGCACCCAACATGGGGCCCAAAGCCACTGGTGTGGCTCCCAAACGTGAGGCCTGAAGAACCAGGCACAGAGCACGCAGCACGGCGCCTGACCCTGCACACGCAACATGAGGCCAGGGACTTCACGAAGGCACGTGAGTCCAGAAATGTGGCCCATCCATGCAAAGAGAGACCCGTCTGTTACCCTGGTTTTTCTGAGCTTTCTTATTAGCCTTCTTGAATTTCATAATGGAGTCAGACCTTTTCATTACTGTACAATATTAGGAGCAGTTTTCTACCTTTCCCATAGATGTAACATAAACAAACCCTTTGTTTCTCATTCTTTGTCCTTTGTTTGCATATTTCTAACCTGAAAAACAACTGTAACGGACAGTGGGTCTGGCCACTGAGGATGAGGGGTGGAAACCCAAAAAGCCAATCTTCTGTCAGATCCACAAATGTATAAAAAGTAAAGAATAAACAAGGAGGCCCTTCTTTTTTCCTGCTCTCTCCGTTCTCACGGTAGTGAGCTGGAATCAGAGGGTTCTCTGCTTTCGAATGATTTATGTCTGCGTGATTGCTTTGTGCGTCGCAGTGACACCCGTCAGGTTTGGTGTTTGCTGTGGAGCCCCCCAAAACACCAGACTCTACGGAGCGAGGCTACAATTTTCCTGTGGACTTAAAAAACCCATCAGGCTGCTGTGAAGAAGTCTCCCGAACGGCAGGCTGCTCCCAGAGAAAGCAGACCATGTGTATGGCCCGCCGACTCTGGGAACTGAAAGTGGAAGCTCCTTTTGCACCAAAGGAGTCACTTTCAGGCAAAGGACAGTGACTGGTAAGTTTTTCATCACCACACCGGAGCTTGGTAAGTATTCCCACTAGGGAACCTTAGGAAAAAAATCTTTCAGAGGCTTCAAATCTCAGGGAAGGGCTTTTTCCCTTTGGGGAAGGTTCTAGCTGAACAGCAGGCCTTCAGGCTTGCTTTTAAAAGCAAATTTGTTTTTAGGCTGTGCACCCCCTGGGTAGGAGGGGTAAAGGTTTCTCCTCCTGGGTTTTTTTTTCTTTTCTCTGGTGGGGTTTTTATTTTTTTCTCTCAGTTTCCCAGTTGCAAACAGTTGGGGACGCAGATTCTTAAGATCTGAGTCAAAAATGGGTGCTAGACTCTCTGTGTCCCAGAAAGGGGTCTTTTACCAAGTTTTAGGAGCCTTGGATTATGGGGGGACCCATTGTTTCAAGAAAGAGTTAAAAAGATTTATTCAGTGGGTGTTCCTTCACTTCCCACACGTGTCCTTAGAAGAAGGTCCGCAGCTCGCAATTTTGGGATGCTGTCGGAAGCAAGTTGGCTGAATCAGACACCTCTAAGGACTCAGAAACCACAAATTTTCCTCTCTGGAGCTTGCAAATTCGGCTCGCATTGCAAAAGCAAAATGAAGTGAGGAAACAGCCAGTTCCTAGTGAATCTGCCCCAGTTTCCCCAGTTTCCCCTGTTTCTGCCTCTCCCAACCCCAAAATCCTTTCCCCAAGCTCGGGTATTCTGAGGAGAGCAGCCCATGAGCCAATGCAGGGAACCTGCAGTTCCCTTGGCTTCCCCCAAGTTCCTGATTCCCTCTACCCGAGTGATCCTGGCCAGACTGCTCAAGAAACCCCTAAACCATCCCCTGTAGAAATTGCTTCACTGCTGTAGACTCCAGGACAGTGTGGATGAATGTAGAAGAGAGATCTCTGAAGTTGGGTTTTAGAAGATAAGGTTTATTGTAAAGGATATGAGGCCTTGCTTTGAGCTGCCAGGCACAGCTCATGGCAAGGCCTAGGGAGGTGGGGGAAGGGAGAGGTAGGGAGAGGAAATTCCAAGAGAGGAAAGTCCTCGGGGAAGGGTGCCAGGCAAAGAGGGCGTCCAGCCCCCTCGGGACCCCTTATCAGGGGGCTTCAAGGTGGGCTGGAACAGGACTTGGGCCAATGGGGTTACAGATACCTGATACTTCAGGGGAGGGTTACAGGTGTGGGATGAACCATACATTGGGGGTGAGACAGGACATTCCATTCAACCTCTGGGTCTAGCTGCAGGTGACCTTCAGCTGGTCACATAACTGTTTTCCCAGACATCCAGTAGCTAGGACATCTCAAACATCAAAACTTACTTTCAATTCTATCTCATTTACAGGTTTCACATTCTCAGAGTCCAAGCAGTCATTTATAGGGCTTTCTGGCTTCATCCTCCCCAACAATCCCCAAATCTTCCTTCTTCCCCAGTTTGTAAATCCCGTGTTTGGTTTACCTTTGCAGACAGCTCGGATGCTCAAAATCCCCATTTTAGTGATCCCCAAATTAGTTGGATGCTGAGTCTGGGGGGGGGGGGAGTCACAAGATGGCGGGGACTACATGGCCTTCTTCCCCTTTGTTCCATGCCATGCAGTCTCAAAACACGTGCAGCCATCTTCTTTGTTTCCCCTTCCTTCTTCTCAGAATCCCTTTCATAACCTGAACAACCCATTCCTCTTCCCAAACCCCTCCTTCCCTTCGGTGCTGCCTCCAGCACTGCCTTCCCCTCTGACTCCACCCTCTGCCCTCAAACCTCCACCCTCCAACTCCACCTCTTGTGAGTCAAGCCTCCACCCCTCCCTGCTTCTGGTTCCCACAGTTTCCCCGCCCCCAATTCAAGTTCCCATGCTCTGGGGAGGAGGGGAGAGGAGAGTCAGGAACCCAGAAGCAGGAACTGATCCCAGATTTTCTGCTACCCTGGTCACATATCGACGGTCAAAAAGAGGGGGTGTTGTCCATGGCGATTGGGACCACTTCCCCAGCAAGCGATTTGGGATTTATGCAAAGCTCATAAGGAATTTGGACGCGAAAGTGAATACTTTCGCAACCTTTCAAAAGCAAATTTAGCAGGGAATGTTATAGTCCCCTTCAAACTGCAACAGCTTTTCTTGTGTATTATATCCTCCAGAGTTTAGACTTTGGGAGGCAGCATGGAAAAAGCTGTTAAGAGAATTACTTCCCGAGCTGTGGCAAAATCCTGAAACGGCTGTTGATAATAACAACTTGCCAATTCGATTAGAACATTTATGTGGCGATGGGCAATGGATTTCAGCATTCAGGCAAACTCAGGAAATTCCTTCAGCTGTTTTGGAGAGCATTAAAGACGCTGCTTCAAAAGCATTATTTTCAATGCAGCCCGATGGCCCTCTTGAGCCATATAGTAAAATAAAGCAACTACCATTGGAACCATTTATAAAATTTGTAGAGCAATTAACAAGAGCTATCAAGTTACAGGTTAAAAAGGAAGGAGCCTGGCAAGAGGTCCTCGAGGAAATGGCTTTGGCCAATGCAAATGAACAGTGCAAGGCAGCCATCCTCAGCCTGCCCATGGAACCTGCTCCAACCCTAGAAGATATGCTCCAGGTATGTGCCAGGAAAGTTCCCTTCATGACAGCTCACCAATGCCAGCGTTCCAGAGATGCATTCAAGCCACCGCAAAGGGCCGCTGCTGCAGACACCATGCCTCCTGTGCCACGACCACCGCCCAAGAGAAGAACAACGTGCCTCCTGTGCGATCAGGCTGGACATTGGGCATCTCAATGCCCTTTAAAGAGACAATTTCTGGACTTTTGGGACAATGGGGGGCGGGGAGTTTCGAGGACCCAAAGGGAATCCTTCAAAAAACTGAAGGATGAATGCCACCTTGCCCAGCGTGCTGACATAAAAGGGGCAAGTCCAAGGGGGCCGGGGAAAAACTGTAAAATGCGAATGTTAACCTAACTAATCCTGCTTTAATCAGTTATTTTCAGCAAACCACTCCCTCAGGTCTCAAATGGGTGCCATTCAAGTGGGTGAAACCTTTCATCCCTAAAAGTGCAAAACCACCTGCAGAAGTCCCACAAGTGGTCAGAGCTGCCTGGAGAAGGAGAAAGCGCTGAACCCTCTCCTTCTAATTATCCTTTTTCCCTTAACAGTGTTTTTCTGAACAATTTGTTTGCACTGGATGTCATTCTTTTATTTTTCAGCTTTAAAGGTACTCAAGATCCAAACTCAGAGCATCTCCCGTGAACTGAGCCTTCCTCCTCCTTGTGGCAGATTAGGGACAGGCGGTCGGAAGATATCGCGTTGTACGGGCAGACAGAACCCCTCCCTCAGTATCTAGTTGGTTAGTGTCCTTGATAAGGTAAGCAACACCTAACTTGTAACGTAAGCAGACGGATGTGATGTAGCAAACAGAGGTTTTATAACTCCATGTAACCAGTTAATAAACGCCATTAGCCGTCCACCACACTGGTGTCTGTGAGCTGATGGCCCGAACAGCCTGGCTGTGGCTGCCGTGTCGTTCCTGAACCAGGTCGCCACACCTCAGACGGAGGTAGCA
>JANEHK010001588.1:0-12187 GCA_025960845.1 Tachycineta bicolor | reverse complement strand
TGGAAGAGCATGCAGCACCTGCAGGCAATCTCCTCCCTTCACAAGTATCAGAGACGCACGGCGTGTGTGGACAAGCAAACCTAGAGAGGAGCGCTGTGGCCTGCATGATTTTCTCCCCTCAAAACCACAACGGGGACTTTTTCCCCGAGCTGGTTAAAGTTTCAGTTTTGAACAAGGCAAGAGACCACGCCTTTGCACTGAAATGGGAACAAACCCTAAATGGTAACCTAAGAGGTTTGCCCTTAAGTTCTTGAGGAACACAGACACCTGGACATTAGCAACAGGAAGGACTTGTGGGTCTTGCAGTAGGTCCTCTAAGAAATCACCAAATCACTTCTTTTTGCAAAGAAGGTCCTGCGGCTCCCCCCTTTTCTCACAGCAGCATTTCTACTCACTAGAGTGCACTCAGGAGGCCACCTGAATAATACAATGCCTCTCCAGCACATTTTTGTACAGTCTTTCTTATGTATACAGCCACCACACTGAGCTGCTTTTCTAGGATCAACAGCAGACACAGCAAGATACAGAGTCCTCCCTTTCATTTCTCCCAGCATCAAGTAATAGGCAACGGAAGGGCCCCCCCAAGTGTGGCAGCGCTCCAGGCCGGATCCCAGCAGCACTGCCCCTGCTTCCTTCCACCGGCAGAAGCTGGACTGCTGAAATCGCAAGTGGAATGCATCTCTAGCAGCAGCCGTACCTTTGCACAACAGGTAAAACAACTTGTAAACATTCAGCCTTCCACTTGCTTCTGCTAAGCTAAATCTCAGCATTCAAGACCGTAACTCAGTCCCTGTCCATACATACTCCTTAAACAGGGATGCTCCCCACAGCACCCTATCTCTTCCACACATCCCCAGCATCCAGGTCGCTAAGGAAGCCTGCAGCAGAAGACAGTGCTTCGTGCCTAAGCTCTGCTTTTGTCCACCACAGTTCCCAAAGGAAACCGGATCCCCTCTGCAACGGAAGCATTTGACAGAATGCTGCATGGAGAAAGAAATGGCTTGGAAGAAGTAAATCCCTTCTATTCCTATGGAAGGGATAAGTGGAATGGGAACTGATGAGCAAGTCTGAGAAACGGACAATCCAGAATCCAATGCTTTACCTGTCTAAATGGTTCAATCCAGACTGCCTCTTCTCTTGCTGGGAGGCATCCCCACTTGCCTCCAGATAGGCTGTCAAAAAGTCAGAAGTCCATGGAACACATGCTTTAGCCCCACTGATCACACTGTCATGCATCGGCTGTACTCAGGATGCTCTGTGTGTGTGTGTGTGTGTGTGTGTGTGTATGTGTGTGTGTGTGTATTAGGAACAGACACAGTGTAAGCCTCAGGAAGAACACAACTTAAAAGTACTGCAATGATTTCAAATGTTTCTACAGGCTGCCTCTCATCTCCCTGAGATGGTTTGCCTCCCCTCACACACCGACTTCCACTTCTGCGGGAGCTCTCAGGAATCGCAAGCTGTCGTGGCCAGGATTTCGCAGGACCCTCTGGAATGAAAGCGGGAAAGAAACGGCAATCTGCTCTTGCCACCAGCAATTCGCTGCAGTCTCCGGGACACCTTCAGAGATAGACCTTGATGCTGCGCAGGGCAATTCCTACCTGGCCAGAATCCCAGCCCTCTGCCTAGATGCTCAGGGTTCTCATGGAAGCATGTCATCGCTGAGAACAGATTGGATTTGAAGTTATAAAGTAAGGTGAAATTATTCTCCAGAGCAAGACCAGGGAATTTCTTTCCAACAGATGGACACCTACCAGAGAGTTAGAATATTGCTTTCTATTGTGACCATTGAAAATGTTGGCTGCGACTTTTGGAAGTAGCATAGGAAACTCTGGGATTTTCTTGAAGTGGGTGCTACTTTCTTTTTCCTTTCACTAGCGAGACACAGGGAACTTGGAGGTAGGCCACGTGCTCCCCCCTTTTGGGGGGAGAGCTGGCCTGAGGCCCATCCAGAATCTATCGGCTCCCAGGTGAAGGGCAATGGGAAGGAAAGGTTGCTGTTTCTTAACATCTAGTTTCTTCAGAGTCCTTTGTAACACCAAGAGATCTCTGCTGGGCCATGGTAAGACGTAGGGATACCCTTTGGGCTACAGGCACCCCAACTCACACGGAGGGGTGGGCTGAGAAGGCATGGATGATCCTGCCTAGCTTTTTGGCATTCTACACTGGCCGCGTGCTGCAGGGTCTGATGTTTCTGTGACTGCTTCCTGCCTCACCGGCACGTCCTTGAGCATCTAACACCTCGAGCCACAGAGGGAGAAACAAAGACTGCAAGCAGATGGAAGTCTTTCTTGACAGCAAAAAGCTTTCAGAACTCAGCTCTTCTCTCAGAGAATAAGAAAGGGAAGAGTGAACATAGAGAACATCAGGATGAAGTCAGTCAAGCAGGAGCAAAAAGATGATTGGAGCAAGGAGTGGAAGATTGAGTTACTGTATTGTTACTTGGGCCATGAAAATGAACTTGATCTTAAGGTCATTACTAAAAATACATGGGAAAGGTAGGAAGTTAGGCAGAGGTTTGTTTGAATTTCTGTGTCAATATAAACAAAGGTCTCTGTGATAAAGTAAGGAATAGCCTATAAGATGCTGCAGCACAAGAACTAAAGAGGAGAAACCCCCTGCACCCGCCAATGAAGAAGTCAGAAGATAGGATTGTACTTGGAAAGCAAGAATCCTTTTCTTTAGAGTTAGTCCTCTATAAAAAGGGACACCCCAGGATGCAAAAGGAGGAGACCTAGGACCCAGAAACAGGTTAGGAAACTGCTCCTAGACATCACAAAAGCAAGTTATTCTGGCCAGTTGCTTTTGGGACAGGTTTAAATCCACAAGAGCACTGTACGAAGTGATCCATAGGATCCATGACTCAAAGGGGCAGTCTTCCCCTAAGGAATGGATGAAAGAGTAGGATCAGGCAGTGAAACGGACAGAAATGTACAAAGTCTGTGTCTCTACCTTGTTTTGTAAGGAAGTAAACAGTTTGTAAAGGGAGGAAAAGGCAGAAGTGGTTGTTGATGTTTCATTCCATTCTCTTGGTTTTCCAACTTGATTTCTACTCTGTGAGTGTATGTTCATCAAGTATTTCTTAAATGGAATGTGAAGCCTGGTCTGTATTTGTCCTACTGTCTCTCCCACCAATGGAGTAAAGACAAAGACCAAAGTTTAGCAAAAGTGAAACCACAAGATTCATGAGTGTTTATACCTGGTGTAAAATGAGAAACATGACAGAAGATGACGTGAGAAATCGGCAACAGCAATAGTTCTGGCTAGCACCTCCCTCTGGAACCCAGAGGGACTCAATTGCCTCAGAAAGGAGAGGAAAATGGCTGGAGTTGACCAAGAAAGGCAGGATTCCTGCTGATGTCTGCACTTGACCAAGAAAAGCAGGATGACTGCTGTCTAGGAGCAGTCCTAAACCTCACACTGAAGTCATCCAGCAGCTGTGGACTTTATTCATGGCCTCCCCCAAACACCAAAGCCCGCTCCACAGAGCAAAGCACTAGAAATCCACCCCAAAGCAAACCTGGGACTGCAAGTACAGGTTTACTAAAACAGCTTACAGAACTGCAAGACCCACCGGAAGGACAGAAGCAGCAGTTTATAAAACCTCTTGTGTGCTCCTACTGCCACATTCAGATGCATCGATGCAAATGTTTTCCTTTTCTACAGGGAAAGTCATGCAGAGTGAGCACCTGCTCTTTGGAGAGTCTCTCCTAACCCCCAGCTAGTTGGCTTTCGAATCCATTCCCCTCAGCACGACTTCATGTCCAGAACAGAGTACAATAGTCACATCCCAGACAGCAACTGGCAAAACAATTTGTACGTGTCAGTGTAGTTTTTCCTCCCTTGACAGTGCACCCTCTGCACGTCAACAAAGTCCTTGGCAAGAAGACATAGATTGAACCTCAACATACCTCATCCTAGCGTGGAAGGATTCCTCCAGTAGGGCACCATTGGAATCACAGAGGTATCTGATGATGCCTGGAATCAGGTGGTAGACAGCATGACTCTGTGCAGAACAGAGATGTGTACGTGAGATACAGAACCAGAAAAGATCCTTTGGCTAAAGCGTAAAAAGCTGCCCACAGAAAACCACCTCCTTTCTCTCCACCACAAATCTATGGACTGAAAGCATCCCATATTTGAAACCAGTGGGACGCAGGCAGCCAAACCTAGGCAGGACTATTGTGCTCAGGGGGGGAAACCGAGCCGACCGGCAGGCTGGACACTGCACCCCAAGTGTGCTCCTCGACATACCCAGATGCACTTTATTTCTCTTCCTACCTGGTCGCAAGGCAACCAAAAAAACTTCCAGACTAAGAAAGCAACCCTTCGGTTCATGAAACAGCTTGCCACGTATCCTGAACTCACTTATACGACCTCTTTCCCACTGCTTTGACATAGCTTTGGCACTTTTGCTGCACAGATAGGACTTCAGTGCCATCGGGTGGCCAGCTGTGCTCAAGCAAAACACAGCGAGACAAGCAAAGCTGAGGTGTCACTGCAGCCTTTCAGACAAGGACATAGCAAACTTTGAAGAGCACGAGAGAGGCCGCCCATGGAATAAGCACCGTAGGGGGGGGTAACGCCTCTTCTATTCCTACCTGCTTCGCTACTGAAACGACTACCGTGGAGGTATCTCAGTGTCCTACAGGCAAGAAAACCTGCAGAAGCTTTCACACAAGCTGTATTGCCTGAGCTGGAAGGGCAGTCAACTGTGCTGCAGGGCTAAAGGGGAGCTACACAAAGCACCTCCTAAGCCTGTGGTGGTCATTCACTGCAAAGCAAAGGTAAAAGCCAATGCTTTGGAGCCTGCCTTCCACTGGGAGTTTATGAGCTCCAACTCAGCAACCTCAGACAGGGAGGAAGCAAAACTTGGATGGCAACATTGCTTCTCCATGGCCCTTACTGAGTCTGCAGAGAGACAGACCAAAGACTGTACCCCGTGGACACACCAGCTCCAGATGCTATGGAATGCATGCAGCCTCCAACAGCCCTTCTCGGTTCTTCTGACAGAAGCTCCGTAGGCATTCAATGGCCTTCCTGGGAAGTTCAGGCAACACAAGATCTCAGCCAATGCCACCATTTCATCCTCTGCCTCTGGGAGCACCATGGGCACGTCACTCACTTGGCACTTCCCCTTCACCTTGTCCTGAAGGAGGACGTGAGTGAGGACCAGCACAGCTGTGTGCCTCACACTCAGCCAGGCGTCCTGCAACATAACAGGAGCAAACAGTGCCTGCAGCAAGCAGCAGGGGAATATCTCTGAGTTTCTGAGACAGACTCCTGATAAGCCAGAGCTCTGTCTCCCTGCAGCACCATCCTGACAATAGCTTTCCTGGATGATGGTCCCATTCTGAGGCCTCAGTGTTAGCCTTGAACAGGGTTTGGATCACATCTGTCCTCTCCCAACCATGAGCATAGGGTTACCTGGCACACAGATGCAATGACCAAGGGTCCACCGGCTCAAGGAAGCAGATGGCTACATCTCCTGCTGCAACAATGAGGTTGCATCTCACATCAAGCAGCGAGGACTTCGCCATCTTCATGAAGGGCAGACACGAGCAGGACTCGGACAAGTCGGAGCTGAGGAAACAGACTGTGAGCAAAAAGAGACAGAGAAGAAAATGACACGTCTCACACAGCAGAGGAAAAAAACAGGTTTCAAACAAGTCCTCTAGGAACACTCCTCAGAGTTTCTCCCTTCCTGAGGAAAAGAACGGAAACATTGGATGGTGCATTGAAGAGAAGGACGGCTGGGACCACAACTCGGACATGACTGACCAATATTTGGCCATGCAAACTTTGCCAGGAGCAAGAGCTGCAGGAGCCGACAGCAGCCAGTTCCTGTGGACTCCAGGGTTGCTGCACATCTTCAGCCCCCACCAGTGAAATGAAGGAAGAAAACAGGTGCTTGCTGGGCAGTGAGGGAAAAGGCAGTGAGCAGAACAGTGCTTGTGCATCCTGATTGGAAAGCAAGGACTCGATCCATGCCACAGCTGCTACAAACTGGGGTGGCTTTGCAAAGGGCTCCAATGGCCTTCATGACAGAAGAAGCACCTCCACAACAGCAAAGCCAAGAAACAGCCTGCATGGAAACAGAGGGCATGCAGAAGGACAGCTGTTCCTTCCAAAGAAAACAGCCTTTCTCATGCATGACCTGACACCCACTGGACCTGCTCTTTCACACATGCACCCAGCCAGTCTCTCTCTGTGTCAGCAGTCACAGGATCACCGACAAGTTCTGCCTCGCAAAGACTGCAGAGAAGCTCAGCCTCAGTGTCAGCAAGCACAGCTCCTGCAAGGAGCTCTCCTGCCCTGTGCTCTCCTTCCCAGGGCTCTAGGCAGGGAGGAGATGGGAAGGAAGATGGCAGGCACAACAAGCTCTTTCTTCAGAGCCTTCTGTTCTGTCAGGTGCGAGGTACAGGCCTGTTACCAGCTGCACAGGGAGAGCGGAGAGCACACCAGACACAATGGAGTAACCCACTATCCCCCAAGGACGGAATGAAGCTGGGAGGGCTAGGCTGTCATTTCCCAGGACGCACAGTACGCAACACCAAGCACGGGATCGCAGCGGTAGGCTATAAGCAACCACAGACGCTCATCAGTTGCACCCATCCTGCTACTGCAGGATCCTTCTACAACACATGGCACAACATTGTGTCCACACAGTTCTGGAGGAGCGCAAGTGGGGGACACGTCACAACCTCTCGGGACGACCTGTTGTGGTGCTTGCTCCCCCTCACACGCAATGGATTCATCCTATCCACCTGAAACTTCCTGCGGCGTGACTCACTGCCCATAAGCTCATGTCCCAAGCCTTGGTTCCAACAGGAACCTGGCTCGCTGCAGCCTCCTAGCACCCCATCTTCAAGGAGTGACAGACATAAAGGAGGTCCCTGCTCGGTGCTGACACTTACAACAGGACCAGCTCCCCCAGCCTTGCTTTCCAACATGGAGACTCCAGTCCCCAAGTGACCTGAATGGCCCTCCACATCAGACGCTCCAGGAGCTGCACGCTTCTCCACCAATTAGGAGACCGGAATGGAAAGGAAGCTTGAAACACCAGCACAACCCAGAGAAAACACAGCTAGAAAACCTCCAGCATCAAAGCCTGACACCTGCAGTACTGAAGGAATCCTCCAAGAAAAAAAGCAAGAAGAGCAAAGCAGCCTTGGCATGGCCAATTCTGTGAGCGACATGATGGGAAACCGTAGACCAAAGAAAGGTACAGAAGAGAAGAAAGGAAACGTGGCCATGGCAAGGGGGACCAAATCTCTAGGCAGTGGCTGGTTTTTGTAAAATCTGAGCAGGCCCTCCTGCCATGAGGAAAGGAGTAGTGGCAGTGAAAAGCAGGCAGAGGAGGAAAGGAACAGCAAAGTGCCCTGTAGAATTAGCTGGAGTAGCATGAAACAAAGACGGCATGCCTAGATGGAGACAACACATTTCTCTTTTGACCCACAACAGTCAGCATCGTGGCAGTCTGCAAAATGTTGCTCCCAAGGGACACCTAACCCAACAGGGCATTGGTAGCAACCGAATCACCTGAGGAAAGACGACTGCAAAACCTTTATCAGAGGAGAGGACTGTCCCATCCTCTGCCCTGGGCTTCTGCGAAGCCTTGGGACACAACTCAGGACACAGATGGATCTTCTTCACCACCACTGCATCGATGGCAAAATAGAGGAGAAGTAAGAAAGAAGGGGAGGGGTGAATGGGGAAGATGGACCTGAATCTGCCCTGCACGTCATCCTTCGCTCCCTCTGCTCTGCCTCTTCAAAACGGAAGCCCAGGCTGGCACTGGCACTGAGTAGGGGCATTGAGGGACCTCCACTCTCCCTGTCCATCCTGAGCACTAGCTGCATTTCTATTCCTCAAGCACATCTGGCCCTGCACCTCCTGACACCTCACACAGCATGTCTCCACGACAGTGCTGCACCTGGATCACGCTAAGAGCTTCCCAGATGACAGAAAAGAAAAAAAAACAAAGAAAAAAATAAATTAGTTGGTGCTCACCTGGGCTGTGTGCTGCCTGATGCTGCTGTCAGAGGTCTTCTTGCATGCCTCCTCTCGCAGGAGGCAGCATCTTCCTAGCTCTGCACACACAGACACTTGCAAACAGGCCACCTGCTGCAGGACCACCTGTGCCACCGGGGACACCGGCTGCGGCGGCAGGAGGGGGGGGGGGGGGGGACGACGACACTGACAGCGCCATCTGGTGGACTGTAGCTGGAGAATCCCCTGCAGAGAAAGCACCAAAAGGAACACAGGTCAGCGTTCTTCTGGTCCTCACCCTGTTCTTCAGGGCCAAATGTCACTCAAGTACAGCCCGTCTCCAAACACCGCAGACGCACGGATGCCTTAAAAGCCCTCCCATGGCCAGACTTCCAGCAGCCCCTCTACCCCATTCTGCTCTTCATTGCTGCCATCCAAAGGAGCACTGCAAAACAGAGCTGGACATTTCCTTCTGCAGCCTTTTCTCCTCAGCCACTTGCTGCTCAGCAGCCTCCTAACAGCTTCTCCACAGCTTGCTGACCTCACACATGCGGGATGGCAGCACGCATCTGCCTGCCCCTTCTGCCAGGGAATACGTCACCACGACAGCTCACTCCATGAGGGGACCCTGGGATGGCCTGAGTGGCCAAACCTGACCACAGGAGACAGCAATGCACCCACACTCACCAAGGACAACACAGCCAGTGTCACGGCTCAAGCCCAGCTCCTGCAACCCTCCTGCTGACCTGGTCTCACCGCCTCCCTGAGGACATTGAACAGCAGGTGCTGCAGGACACACTGCTCTTCTGCAGTGCTGACTACAGACACAGTTGCTCATGGACATCCATGGCAGCAGCACATCCTATCCCGCCCAAAGCTTGCCCACACCTTCATCTTCCTGTCTGCAAAAGGTTCAGCAAAGTCATACCGGGGACATCCGCTACTACTGTGCAGCTAAAGCAGCACTGCAGACATCACTGTGCCCTGGGACAGCATGGGAACCACACAGCCTGGCTGAAAAGTGGCCCAAAGGGGGATCCCTCTCATTGAAAAATCATTTCAAAGCAAAATGCCATCCCTGCAAAGAACACACGAGGGCGCTGCAGCCAACAGCACCTCACGCTTAGCTCATGGTCTACGCCCTGAATAGCTCGCAGCACCTTGTAGGTGAGGAAGATCACGTGCAGAACGATTAAAGCAACCGGGACAAGACCTCAGGTGTCCCAGCACACCTACATGGCCCTGATGAACAGAGACTTCAACAGAACACAAGGGACGGAAGCATGGAGCAGCCTTCAGAACCCTGAAAGAAGGAGTGCACATTCACCCAAAAGCCTATCCCCTCTAGTCAACCTCGGCTTTGGGAGGATGAGTCAGTGTTAAAGGTAAAAACTGTGCAGTAGGAGAGAAACAAAGCAGACGGAACCTTAGAAGTAACAAATAGCTTATGAACATAGAGGAAAGGAATAGAAAACCAGGAAATTGGAGAGGAAAATGAAATGGAATGAAACTTAGAAATACTTTTCCCTCCCCTTACAAACTGTTCACTGTCTTCCAGAACAGGAGAAAGAGACAGAACTTGCAATTTTCAGTCCGTTTCAGTTTCTGATAGAAGTCTCTCATCCATTTCTTAGGAGAAGACTATCCTGTGAAGTCATGGATCCTAAAGACAACTTAGAACACTATTCTTGTGAGTTTTAAAGGGGCACAAAAACAACCGTCCAAAGAAACTTGCCTTGGTGACCCTCCCGGGAGCAGTTGCCTAAGCTGCTGACGGGTCATGGGTCTTAGACTTTTGCATACTGGGGTGTCATTTTTGAATGATCCTAAACTTCAAAGCAAAGGATTGGTAACGGTAAGGTACAGAGATATATTCTCACTGCTTTACTAGGGCAGAAGCTTCTCATCTTTTGGTATTGAAGCATGTTATAAGATAATACTAAGTCTCTCACAAGCACCTTTGCTTACAGTTATACAAAAAGCAGTCATCTCCCCAAATGCATATCATTCCCAGGATTGTCAGGAATGACCTAAATATAGACCTCATTTCCATAAGTCAGGTAAGAATAGAGCAACCCACTCTTCAACTGTCTGTCATAAAAGTGGTTTTACTCTGGCTACGGACTTCATGCTGTTGTTCTTTATGCTCACTCTGTCTTTAGTTTCTCAGGAGAACTCACACAGAAACAGTAGAAATGAGAGGACACGGGCAGTGTTAAAAAAAGAAAAGAAATGCAAGATCATCAATGCCTACTCAGACCACCCCTCGGTGCAAAATGGGGTGGCCTCGGCCCGAACGGTGCTCATAGCTAACATCATGGACCCAGCAGAGATCCTTTTCCTCTGTAAGGAAACTTGAAGAGAGCGACCGCCACAAGACAGCAACTTCTCCTTCCCCCGTGCACCCAAGAGCTAATGGAATGCACCCAGGCCGTGTCACTCGCTTGGCCCTTCCCCTTCACCATATCTTCAAGGACAACATGAGTGAGGACCAGCCCAGGTGTGTCCCTGACACTTAAGCAGGGCTCCTGCAACATAACGGGAGCAAACGAGGTCTGCACCAAGCACCAGGGGAGTATCTTCGAGTTACTGAGACACACTCCGGTTAGGCCAGAGCTCTGTCTCCCTGCACCAGCATCTTCACAGTACCTTTCCTGGCTTATTCTCACATTCTTAAGGGGTCATCGTTACCCTTGCACATGGTTTTCATCACAGCTGTCCTCTCCCAAGGGTGAGCATAGCGTTACGTGGCATACAGACACAAGGTCCAAGGGTCCAGTGGGTGAAGAAAGCAGATGGCTACAGCTCCTGCTGCAACAATGAGGTTGCATCTCACATCAGGCAGCTGGGGCTACCCCATCATCGTGAACGGCACACTCCAGCAGGACTCAGAGAAATCAGAGATGGTGACACGCACTATGGGCAAGAAGAGAGAGAGAACAAAATGACATCTCTCACACAGCAGAGGGAAAACACAGGTTCCAGAAACGTCATGCAGGAACACTCCTCTGGCTTTCTCCCTTCCTGGGGAAAAGAACGGTAGCACTGGATTGTACTTTTAGGATGAGGACGACTAGGACCAGAACTGGGGCATGACTGAGCACTACCTGACTATGCAGACTTTGGCAGGAGCCACAGCTGCAGCAGCTGACAGAACCGAGTTGCTGTGAACTCCAGGGCTGCTGCACATCCTCAGCACCCACCGGTGAAGCAAAGGCAGAAAACAGGTGCTTCTCCAGAGTGAGGAGAAAGGCAGTGAGCAGGAGATCAGGGCTCGTACAGGGTGGTTTAAAAGCAAGGACTCCATCCATCCCACATCTGCTGCAAACTAGGGTGCCTTTGCAAAGAGGTACAGTAGCTTTCGTGACAGAAGAAGCACCTCCAGAACAGCAAAGCCAAGAAACAGACAGCCTGCAGGGAAACAGATGGCATGCCAAAGGACAGCACTTCCTTCCAAAGCACACAGCCTTCCTCCTGCATGACCTGACACCCACTGGACCTGCTCTTTCACATCAGCACACAACCGGTATCCCTCCAGGGTAGCAGTCACGGGACCACCGACAAGGTCTGCCTCACCGAGACTGCAGAGGAGCTCAGCCTCACTGTCAGCTGCCATGGGTCCTGCAAGACCCAGCTCTTCCTCTTTAGTGCTCTCCTTCCATGTGTTATTTGCAGAGAGGAGACAGGAAGAGAGACGGGAGGCAAGAACAACCTCTTTCTCCACAGAATTCTCTCAGGTGGATAGTACAGGCACAGTACCAGCTCCACAACAGGAGCAGAGAACACAGGGACACAGTGGACAAACCCACTTTCCCCTGGGAAGGCTAGGCTACAACTTCCCTGCTCACACCCTGCAGAACACTGCGCACAGGATCACAGCGTCACGCTGGTAAGGACTACAGCAGGATCTTCCTACGGCACATGGAACGGCATTGCGTCCAAGTAGTTGTGGAAGACGTCAAGGGAGGGGCACTCCACAACCTGTCGGGGCAACCTCCTCTGGTTGGTGCTTGCCCACGCCCACGCTACAGAAAGTCATCCTTATATCCACCTGGAACTTCTTGCAGAAGGACTTGCTGCCCCCGTGGCCTCATGTCCCAGTGCCTGGCACCACCAACAGCAGTCTGACTCCAGCCTCTTGGCACCCCCTCATCAAGTACTGACGGACAGGGAGAAGATGGGCCCCTGCTCAGCC
>JANEHK010001587.1:0-12196 GCA_025960845.1 Tachycineta bicolor | reverse complement strand
AGCTCAGCCGCTCTTCTCAGCACTGCCTTAATGAGCTCTTGCCCCAGCTTCTTTCTGTTGCACGAATCCCATCCGATCCCAAAGACCCGTGTGCATCTAAGTGTTTTAGCAAATGTTTAACCTCTTCCTTCTGGATTACAGGGGTCTCATTCTGCTCGCCTTCCCTGTATCCCAGATCAGGAGGCCAGTTGTCCTGATGATAATCAATCCTGCTCTTGAAAAGTGAGGCAAAGAAGGTATTAAGCACTTCAGCTGTTTCCTAGTCTTTGGTAAATATATTCTCCACGGTGTCCATTGAAGAACAGTGATTTTCTTTGTCCCTCATTAATGCCTTTGTAAAACCACTATTTAATAGCCCTTAGACAACTCGCCAGATGAAGTTCTAACTGAGCTTTCTTCTTTCTACTTTTCTTTCTGCATGACCTAATGGCATCCTCTAACCGTTCCTGAGCTGTCTGCCCTTTTTCCAAAGGTGATACACCCTCTTTTTATTTACTGTGTCCCTGGGAATGCTCCCTTCTCAGCCAGGCAGGTCTTCTTGTCCGCCTCCTCATGTTTTGGCACAGAGGGCCAGGCTGCCCCTGTGCCTTCAAAATTTCTTTCTTAAAGTATATCCAGTCTCCCAGGGCCTCTTTCTTTTAAAGGGCTGTTTCCCAAGGCACTTTCCAAATCAGCGTCCTGAAGAAGCCAACATCCACCCTCTGGAAGTCCAGGGTGGAGGTTTTGTCAATTTCCCTTCCTTTACATAATATTGAAAACTCTGTCATTTCGTGGTTGCTGTGCCCAGGACAGCCTCTAACCATCACAACTCCCACCAGCTCTCCTCTGTCTGTTTACATCAGGTCTTCTAGGGCCACACCCTTGCTACATTCCCTTTTACTTCAACAGCTTGGAGGCTGTCTGCAGGGGGGGATGATTGCAGAGAGACCAGGCCTGAATGCAGCAGAGATTTAAGGAGTCACAAAGACAGAAAGGAACTCACTGCAAGTGGACAACAGCAGTGCTGGCAGCCCAGGGGCATGTGAGAGTCTGTCCTGCTCGGCAGCAGAGTTGTTCCTGCGTGGTGCCTGTCTACCTGCCCCAGACTGGGAGACGAGACAGATGTTCCCCATCAGGCTGCACTTGGTGGCACCTTGCTGCCAAGGGGAGACAAAGCAAACAAAGAAAAGGGAAAGGCAAAGCCTTCCAGCTGTCCTGGTACCAACAGTGAAAAATGTCCGTCCTGTGCCCAGCACCATGTTCTGAGTTCCCTGAACTGTCTCCATGGAGTTTTTTCAGCATCTTCTTCAGGGGAGGGGCCTGCTGCCATAGTAGCACCTGGAAATGCCAGACAGGTCACAGCCCCCAGAGCTGATGGGCACCCCCTGAGACCTGAGGATGCTGCCAAAGGCAGCAGAGGTGGAGGATCCCACATTCTGTGGGAAGGAGCTGAGGATGGGGCCGAGCAGGGTCATCACCACAGGATAGGGTTTGATGATGATGGTGGAAAAGAGTTACTTCTGTCCTACTCTGGCACTGCCTGACACAGGGCTCATTGCAGCTCTTGGCCAGTGGGGTGGGGCTGCAGGGCTGGCAGGGGGTGCAGCAGGATGTGTGTCAAAGTCAGAAGTGCACCTGGGAGAGGGAGCAGACAAGAAATAGACCTCAAGGGTGAATGAGAGCAACCAAGGCCACGCCTGAGTTGGAAGCTGGAGCCTTGGCAAGGAGCCACTTTCTTCCTTGCCTTGCAAATAGCTGCCTGGCCCAGGGAGTATCTCTCCTAATTTCATAAGCAAGAGCCCCTGAAGCCACATTTCAACTTTAATACAAAAGGTCCCCCTGATATGTTTGCCATGGCAGTGGACTGAGCACAGAAGAAAACAACCTGCCCTGAGACATTTGTTAAATGGATCATTTTGGAAGAGAAACAGAAAGGGAAGGAGCTTCAGACTCATCTGTTTCCCAGACTCAGAAGGAGCCTGAGTGCGGCTGAATAATGATGTAGCAGCCTGAGGGAAATTTGTCCAGGGAAGAAGCCCTGAAATGCAGCCCCTGTTTCCTGAGCCCTCTGTTCTGGGTGCTCTAAACATCATGCTCTGCTCCTGCCAATTACCAGGCCCCAACAAGGATGGTTTCACCCAGGTTTACATTCATAGCTTAATTCTGCTGGAAATGTTGCGAGTGTCTCAGCACAGCTGGGAGTGCACACACACACACAGGTCTCTCCAGGCCAGTGCACAGCTGCTCTCCCCTGTGCTGCATCAGGTTGGTTTCATGGACAGGGAGAAAGGCTGAGGCTTTGTGCCCAGCTCCAGTATCCATGTGATTGGATTTCTTTTCAAGGCACTGTTGGTGGCATTAGGGTTGGGACGCAGCCCCTCTCTTATCTAACCTCATGCCAAATGTATCTGTGCAGCCCAGTGACAGGTGCTGAGCAAAGCAGAGGCTGAGATTTTGTCCCAAACAGGGACTGAAGGAAAGGGTGACAAACCCTAATGTCTCTGTGCTGTGAGAGGAAAGACAGACTTGCCCAGGGAAAACAACAATCCTGGTGACTCTTTTGGACTTTAGCCCACAAGGACCTTTAACTCCCACCTTGGAACCTCAGCCTGAGAGCCCAGGAAGTGTCTGGATTCCAGAGCACATCCTTGTGTCCCACAGGCATGTCCACAGGAGACCCTCTTCTGTCAAGGGCTGTGCAGAGCATGCCAAGTTCCTGAGCCTATCTCCCTGCCTGGTTGCTTGTCAGACAGGGCTCATGTTGAGCTTTAAAACCAGGATTTTCACTCTTCGCTGGACTGATCTTAGGGAGGTGATTGCCAGGAAGCTCTGCTGGGAGACATCAGCCAGCCCACATTCCCCCTAATGGAGCTGCATTTGGACTGAGGCACGAGTGGAACTGGGGGCAAACCACATTCATCTGTCCCCTGATCATAGCTCAGTGGAGATGGGAGGACAGGCAAGGTGTGCACCTAGAGGTTACTGAGACCTCTTGACCTTTTTTTCCCACACAGGCCCCTCAGGATGGGAGCTGTCTGTCCAGGAAGCAGATCCACAGAACAGGATCTGGTGTTTTAGGAGTAGCCCAGCAGAACGTGAGACCACAGCATCCTTGCAGCAAGGAAGTTTAACTGCATCCTTAGCTGTGCAAGTCAAGGTGATGTGACCCTGCCCCTCTGGCCCATTTGAGCCCACATCGGGAGTATTTCATCCATGCTGGAGCTCCCCAGGCCAAAAAGAATATCAACAGAAATGCAGGGGGGAAAGGCCACCAAGTGTATTAGGGCACTGTTCAACTAAACATGCAAAGGTACACTGAGCAAATTGAGCTGCTCATCTTGGAGGGAAGAAACCCCTCTAGTCCTCTCCTGGCCTTCCTGCATCTTTATCCTTTCCAGGGAGGCACAGATGTTTCTAAATCCATTTCTGTCCTATTCAAAGTGACCACACTGCCTTGACACCGCTGACATGTGTATCCCCTGCTCTCCAGGAACGCAGACAGCATCTCCTTGCATCCAGAGCAGGTGGGAGATGCTGTGCCCGGTCCGTGCTTCCTCTGAGGAAGGAACTTCTGCCATGCAGTGCCTTACGGGAGGTCTGGTGCCAGAGTTCCAGCCGAGCTGTGCCCCCAGAGGAAGTGCTGAGCCCAGCGCGACCCTCTGTCTCTCGTGCCCTTTGTCCATTCTTACAAACCCGTGGCCTGAAGGGAAATGCAGCAGTCCCCACATGACAGCAAGAAGGGGGTGTGAGGGAACAGATTATGGGAGCAGGCGGCGTGTCAGTCTTGAGTTCCCCGCCCCAGCCCAACCCCGCCGCCGCCGGCGTGCGGAGACCCGACCGCGGCCCCACTCCCACCGCTCGCCTCCCCTCCGTTCGCTGCCAGGACTCGGCGAGAGCCCGAGCAGCGCCGGTGGAGGGCTCAGCCCCGGGGCGGAGCTGGCGGCGGCCGAGAGGAGGCGGCACGGGCGCAGCAGAGAGCCGGGGCTGAGGGGCACAGCGATGCTCGGCCGGCGGAGCGGCGGGATGCGGCGCTGTCGGGGCGCGGGGCTGGCGGCGCTGGCCGCGCTGCTGCTCGGTGCGCGGGGCTGGCGGCGATGGGGATCGGGGCCGGAGCCGGGGCTGTGTCTGGGTCTTTCTGTGTCAGCGCTGGGCTCGGAATCCGTCGTCTGGCACTCGTCCTGATCTCCCCTTCTTTTTCCCTCATTGCCCTCGTGCCTTCTGTCTGCAATGAATCAAATCCTTCCGAACTGGTCTGTTTTACTACTCCATTTCTTTTTCTGATCACTGATTAATTGATTCACTCATTCATCCACCGAGCCAATTTCTTTTTCTTATTTCGATTTCCCCTTCTACAGTTGGAATCTTCTCAATAATATCCAACACATATTCTCCAATATAGCGCTCTTGGAGGAATAATGTCGCCATGCTTAATCTTCAGAACCTATCGCAGTTCACTCTGAACTGGCTTCCTGTGCCATCACCCCTCTCTGCGTGCACGGCATTTACTGCTGGTGGAAAGTGATTGTGCTTTTCTCCGTGGCAGTGGCTGTGACCAGAGCCCAAGTGCAGCAGGAGCCGTCACTGGAGACCACCGAGGGCAGCGGCATCAACATCAACTGCTCACATCCCAAAATCCAGAGCTACGATTTCATCCATTTCTACCGTCAGCTCCCGGGCCGACGACCCGAATTCCTCGTGAGCGCCCTCAGAGGATCCAAGGATGTGCCGGCCATCGCAGGAGAGCTGTGGGTGTCGGCAGATCGGCGTTGGAGCGCGCTGCGGCTCCGGCGGCCCCGGCGCGGGGACGCGGCCGTGTATTACTGCGCGCTGGGCGCACGGGCAGAGGAGCCGGGGCTGCGGCCGGGCACGAACCGCCGCGGGCGGGGCCGGGCGGGGCCGGGGGCACAGCGCCGGCCGCGGACAGCAGGGGGCGCTGACGCTCCGCCCGTGCCGGGCTGGCGGGGCGGAACCGACACCGGCACCGACACCGGCACCGACACCGGGACCGACACCGGCACCGACACCGGGACCGACACCGACACCGGCACCGACACCGGCACTGACACCGACACCGGCACCGACACCGGCACCGACACTGGCACCGACACCAGAACCTACACCGACACCGGAACCGACACTGGGACCGACACCGACACCAGAACCGACACCGACACCGGAACCGACACCGGGACCGACACCGGCACGGGAATCGATACCGACACCAGAACCGACACCAGCACTGACACCGACACTGAAACCGACACCGACACCGGGACCGACATCGGCACCGACACCGGCACCGGCACCGACACCGGAGCCGACACCGGGACCGACACTGGAACCGACACCGGAACCGACACCAGAACCAACTCCGACACCGACACTGACACTGACACTGACACCGACACCGACACCGAAACCGACACCGACACTTACACTGGCACTGGAACCGACACCAGAACAGACACCGGAACTGACACCGACACCAACACCGGAACCGACACCGGCACCAACACCGGAATCGACACTGGAACGGACACTGACACCGGCACTGCCACCGGGCACCAACACCGGCAATGGCACCATCCCCCATACCGGCACCAACGCCAACAGGATTTCGAGCTCTCCACCCATAAAAGAATGGAATGTAGGGGTCTTGGGCATCTTCAAGCACTTCTCACAACGGCTCAGTGTTGGCACCACAAACTTCTTTTACAGAATTCAGAATCCTTGGAGTTTTCCCCAGGAGACAGGGTAGAAGCCAGACCCGCCAACACTCAGCCTCAAAGGCTGTGAGGTTTCTTCTTGATGAGTAGTTGAGCATCAGATTTCCAGGTTGCCCTAGAGGGCTGGAGGTCTGAGGTCTGTGTGTCTCCCTGGCAAGAGGCTGTGGGTTCCAGCAGGTCCATCAGGTCCTCAAAGAATTCTGTGTGGCTCCAGTAGCTGTCAGAACTGTTCAAAGCACATGGTCAGAGGCTTCCTAGGAAGAGAATGAAGGATCACTCCTGTTCCCTGTTCCTGTCTGCGCTTCATAGCTCTGGCTTACTGTTGTTCCAGCACAGAAGTACAGAAGACAAGTGAGAGATGGGAGAGAGAGTGAGAGAGGGAAGTCAAACACTGGCCATGGTTTCTGAGCCTCCCAACTGCCATCCTTTGGAAGAGCAGCACTGAATGCTCAGCACCTCTGAATTCAATGGTCAGGAGCTTTGTCCTTAGTCCAGCATCAGCTTCTGAGTTCCTGGGGATCCTTGTGAGGGCTGCACCAGTGGCTTTAGCAGGGACGACATCTGTTGCCACCATAGCAGTTGGTGATGCAGGAGAGGTCAAAGCCCCCAGAGTTGATGGGCACTCCCTGAGAGCTGAGGATGCTGCCAACAGCAGCAGAGGTGGAGGATCCCACGGCGGTGTTCTGTGGGAAGGAGCTGAGGATGGGGCCGGGCAGGGTCACCAGCACGGGCGAGGGCTGGATGGCCACATGTGAGTCCTGGCACTGCCTGACACAGGGCTCATTGCAGCTGTTGGCCAGCGGGGTGGGGCCACAGAGCTGGCAGGGATGGCAGGGCTGGCATTTCTCTATGCAGAACATGTCTTGGGGCATGAGGGGCACCTGAAGAGAGGGCAGGGAAGAAGCAAAATACAAGGATACATGAGGTGCAGACTGTCACCACATCAGAAGTCAAATAACATGCAGGGCCAGGAGGTGGAGGTTCAGCAGAGAAGTGTGAGTGCTCGTTGTCTTATCCTAAAAAGAGCCACCAGCTCCTATGCAGCTGCTGCCCAGGCTCCAAGTCCAGATGATCACCGATCTCAGTTCCAGCCTCCCTGCACTTCCAACCTTCTCCCCACTTCTCTCTCCCATGACAAACAGCCCCAAGAGCCATCACAGAAGACAGCTGGAATCAGCTGAGAGGTCCATTGAGTTGAGACCTCCTTTTAGAGAAAGCAGAGAAGAAGAAAGGGTTTCAGACTCACCTGATTCCCAAGGAGAAGGAGGCGAGAGAAAGGAATGAGAAAGCAAAGAGCTGGGCTGGCTTTTACCATGGACCTTTACTGCCTTAAGCTGACAGAGGCACCCCTTGTGGAGGTGATAATTTTCTGACAGATTCATCTTCAATGCAAAACATTCCAGCTGATACCATGGACTGGAGTCTGGCTTCCTGTATGAAGACCTTTTTTATTTTTTTTAATGTGACAGGATGAGAGGCCCAAGCATTTCTGGATCAAAACCCATCAGTGTGGGCAGAGGACTCAGAACACTAACTGGACAAGTCCAGAAAAGGCAAATTATGTCAATCTGGGCCACTCCTTTGGGGTCTTTATGTCCCTGTTGGCAAGAAGTGGCCGGTTCCTGGGTTTGACCATATCCCACCTAACATTGTATCAGGAAAATTCTGCTGGCTTGTTTTGTCTGTTCCTCTTCTGTATCAGGAGGCGTCATGGGGGAAGAAGAGATGCAGGGTCCCTCTCTGACCTCAGAAACAAAGGTCTGGTAGCAAATGTCATTATAAAGGGGCTGTATTAGTAACACAGAATAAAAACAGCAGTATAGATAGGAATAAAACTTTGCATTCTTTCAGATTCTAGGAATCCTGTGTTCATACAGCATTATACAGACCCTGGTGGATTTTTGAAAGACACTCTCACAGACCCCAACCAGAAAAAGCTTCTGCTTCCCTCCCACACCCTGGTGCCTTCTATTTGGAATAACAAAAAAAACATTAAAAAAAAAAATCAATCATACATTTTCTCTTTACACTCTGTAAGGTTATTTCTGCCATGACACTCATACACAGGCTGGCACCGGGCACTGTAGGGGTTTGTCAAACCTTCAATGCAAAGCCCAACGGAGCAGACATGTATTGCCCATGATGACTGACTCCTTGAATATGTTTTCTTCAAAGTTCCCAATTCACCTCCCCTCTGTGCCATCTTCAAACAACACCATTAGCCCATCTGGGACCTTGTCCTTCCCCAGAATGCTCCAGCATCCCTGATGGGGCTACCCCCAGGGCATCCCCAGCTGAGCACACAGTTTGCCATGTTTCTGCATGTGTTCTCTTGCCTGGTCTTCTCTGCATGCTAGATTTCTGCAAGTGGTTTTGGGTGCAGATTTCTGCATGAGCGACATGAGTGACATGAGCATGTGTGTGTCTATGTGTCCCTCCTCACAAGGGAACGTGCTGCTCACAGCAGGGACTCCCTCTGCTGTTCTGCCCACAAACTCCACAAAGCAGCCAAGACCAGAAGGAGATTCAGTGCAGCTGAACAGCAACAGATCAAACCTGGCAGAGATCTGCCCACAGCAGAGGCACTGAAATGCAACCTTCTGTATCTTCAGGATCTCTATTCTGCACTTGCAAAGCTCAGTCTTCCTGATGACTTCAGCCCTCCACAAGGATGTCTTCAAAACAGTTTGGATTCGTAGCTTAATTCAGTGTGAGAATATTTGGAGTGCATCCCTGCAGCTGGAAGTCTTGTCTCTGTCCCTCACCAGCACAAGACATGGCTGTTGTCCCAAGGGCTAGAGAGTACCAGAGGACAAGGTTTGTTTTATGAGTTCCTTCTTTGAGGCAAGGGAACATTACTGGCTCATTGTCAGAGTGGTATCCAGCAGAAACCCCCAGGCTGTTTTCTGCAAATCTGCTTAACAACTGGGCAGTTCCCAGCACGCACTGGTGCATGGGGTTGTTCTTCTCCAGGTGCAGGGCATTGCCCTCCCACAGGCATGACACCAAATCAGCTCCTTCCCACTGTAGTTTTCAAAGTGCTCACATTGTCTGGACAGTCTTACCCAAATATCTGCACCTTGCACTGAAGTCACTAGTCCTATGGGTCATCAGGGACCTGTGTGCCCAGGTACCTTCTGGGCATCGCTGTGTCCTCAGAGTACAGTGGCTGCTTTGGCCAGGGGATGTTCACCACCTGGGGTCTTTGATTCACAGGGCCACCCTCAGCTTGCAGCTTTGGCTGCTGAAAAGTACATTGCACCAGGATCAGATGCCCAGCAGTGAAGATCTCTCTCTCAGTTGTAGTCAAAGCATGCACCAAAATAAGAAAGAGCAAAATCTCAGGATTTGCCAGGAGGCTGGAGCAGGAGAGAGGTGCTGCTCAGGATCTGCTCTTTAGGACTTCTCTGCTCACCACACACCAGGACTCTGCCTCCTGTCTCTGTCCCCATCTCAGTCCCTTTCCTTTCCACTGTGCCAACAGTGGCTGGAAAGCTCTAAGTCCTGCCCTTATGCCTTGCACAGGCACAGAACTGCACTGTGGATGGGACTGCAGATTCCTCCTCCTCACCATGCCCTCAGTTTGTTCTTCCCCAGACAGCACCAAGCCAACCCATTGGAACCAGGACTCCATCACCCTATTTCAGAAATTTATGTGTTCACCCATTAAAATACATTATCCCCACCGATCAGCTTCCTCCCTCATCTGCGGAGTCGTCATGTGTGGAGAAACATTGAACAGCTGCTTCCAAAATATCAGAGGCTAAACTAAGAGAAACCTCAAACTCTTTGAGAAGAACATGACACCTGTGTTTCCCAGAGCCCTGAAAGCTCTGCTGACGCCCTGAGGAGCTGTTGTGCTTTCAGAAGCGCCGTCAAGGAGCACATAACAGCAGACACACTCTGCAGATCAGCAGAGACGTTACCTCGCACAGTAAATGTTATGAACAGAGAAAGAAGCCGAATGAAAAGTACAAGAAGCCACTGAGACAGTCCACTCTCGGCTGTGGAGACAAGCAAAGCAAAATGTGTATGGGCCTCATTCCAGCCCTCCACATCGCAGAGGCATGACTGTGTCACACATGCACTGCACTCTCTCTGCAGGGTGGTGCCTTTTCATTGTGCTACCAAGAGCGTTCTGCTGTGTGCTGAGAGTCTCATTAAAGAAGAAGATTCTTGAGCTTGGAAAAATGACGTTCACCATGGCTGTGCCAGCATGTGTCCTGCTAATTCAGTCAGGTGGGTGTATTTGTGTCCTTCCTGTTGTCTCTCATGGGTTTTAGTTATTTGGAGGTGTCTATCAACAACAGGATGACATCAAAGAGAAATGTAGAAGGGGGGTGGATGTAGATATCTGGACTTTCCATTTCTTTGGAAGAAAACAAAGTGTGGCAATTTTAAACACAGAGCAAGTTAGAGAAGGAAGCAAACTTCACTGCAGACACATTTATGCCTGTGTTGCAGGTCTTGTTGGAAGTGATCCCCCAAAGGAATTCTTCTCTGATGTGCTAGTCAAAGTTGGACAGCAAGTGGTTCTTCCTTGCCAGCCCACCATAAAGGAGGGTGTCACCAATTTGAACTTCTTCTGGTACCGCAAGCTCCCAGGAGGAACTTTGACATTTCTCCTGCAAGCATATGAAACTACAGAGAATGACAAGTACCACAGTGGTCGATTCTCTATGATGATCTACAAAAATAAAACAGCCCCTTTAGAAATATCAGAAGTCTCTCTTCAGGACACTGCGATTTATTACTGCGCTCTGAAGCACCACCCTAAGCTAAGTCAAATTTCCGTTCGTACAAAATCTGTGTCACCAACACCACAGGAGAGGTGAGGCTCTACATCCTCCAGCTTTGGCTGTGCTTTCATGTCTAAAATGATCCTCTCCTTCTTATATTGGCCCTTTCAACTTCTCCCATCCCAACTCCTCCCTATTTTTCTCAAAGTCCCCATTTATGCAGAGGTATTCAGAGCAGTGACTTAGGCAGGTAGGACTCTTTGCAGAAGAGCTGAAACGACTTTTCTTACTTCCTCATACAGAAACAAATATGCCTCAAAAAAACGAAGCAACATATCTGGACTTAACATCCAATTGCAGTGTTAATCCTTACCTGCACTTCCAGGGAGCTGACACTGCAGAATTCAGAGCTGCTGGGGCATTCTGTCCAAAGCCTTGACCAAGCTGTGGGCAGAGCCAGGGGCTCCATGTCTCTGCTTTGTTCCTGGCCAGCCCTAGCCCTTGACACAAGAACCCAAGGCACCACAGACACTCATCTTGCCTCTCTTTGCAGAGCAGCCAAGGAAGACAAAAGCAGCTTTTACCTTCATGCCTTCAGCACTGTGCAGGGTAATCTATGATGAGATCCTCCCACACCCCAGCCAGCACGATGTCTGCTACTTTGGAAAATACTAACAAAGAGAAAAGCTAAGGAAAGTCTAGCAAAACAATGCAATATCTGAGCAACCAATAGCATTACTATTGTCCATGAGGCAAGAGGTTCTGTATATTTAATACAGTACCTTGAGATCATCAGATATGGAAAACTGAGGACAAAGATAAAGATGATCATGATGAGAGGTTCCCCTGCATTGGGGTCACTGTTTGGAAGAGTTGGAAACTCAAAGGCAAATTGGTTTCAGCATCCCAGAGCCCAAGTAGAACTCAGGTTGGCCTATTCTACAAGGAGAACTGCTGGAGCCGTGTTGATCCTGTTGCTCAAAACAGATTTTCCCACTCGGAAACTTTAACTGGAGTATACTGGGCATCACTGTGCTGCTGGGACCTGAAGGACACCTTCTTGTGTCCTGGCTAGAACAGCAGGAGAAGACACTGAAGGTGCCCCAGAAATCTGACTGGTTTATCTTTATCTACCCTCAGCTCTTTGGTTCACAAGTAGTACACAATGACAAAGTAGTAACAGGACTCTGACTGTAACATAGCGTGGGATGAAGGCGAGTCACACAGGGACAAAAAGGATACAAGCAGGAAAATGTGAGGAAAGTTGGGGGTTGTGAATTCACAGCAGTTCTGATTATGCAAATTCTTAAGTTTTTGGAGTTATTTCCCACCCTGGGAAGGATGACAAGGAGGCTTTGCTCCTGAGCGCTCAAGCAGGTCTGTGCAGCCCCACAATCTCCCCACCACCATACCCCACCACCTCTTTGCTGTTTCCCCTAAGGGGAAGTCACAGCGGACATAACCCGATGTCATCAAGTTGTCCACAGGACAGTTGTACAGCCCAGCAGGAAAAAAACCAGCGAGAACAGATTGGGAAGAATGACCCAGGCTTGTGGGGGTGCAGTGGGGAGCTCTGAGGTGTGGAGGGAAGCAGTGCAGGACAAGAGGGTAGGAGTGGAGGGACTCCTTTCCACACTATGCCCACAAGCCGCCCCCGGTGCTGCCCGGCGGGGCCGCGGCCCCGGGCCCGGGGCGGGTGTGTCGGGGCGGGAAGAGGCGGAGCCGCGCTCGGGCCGCTCCCGCCCGGCCCCG
>JANEHK010001586.1:0-12205 GCA_025960845.1 Tachycineta bicolor | reverse complement strand
TAGAAGGGTGCAGTTTTCCTCTGAAGGTCCAGTGGTGGTGCAGATGGGTCTGGTCTTCCTCTGGGAATCCACTGGAAACCAGGCTGCTCCTGGTGCTTTAAATCTCAGATTATATCCAGGTGGGAATGCTTGGCTCCTCCCTCTGGGTGGAGCATCTCACAATGGGATGATGTAATTTTATCAGTCATGCAGTGAGAGGCAATGGCCCATTAACGGAAGATATCTCCCTGGAGGGAGGATGGGTCATGGAAGAGATCAAGAACACTGCCTCATCTGGTTTTAACAGCTGGCCCATTAAGAGAAGATCCCTCTCAGAGATATGAGGAATGAATGGGTCATGGAAGAGTTAAACAACCTGCCCTCCTGGTTTTAACAGATGGTAATAGAACACTTTTTTTTTTGTTACATCTTGCATTGCAAGACAGGGCTTGATGCTCCTTGCTCAGGCACTCTCAAGGACATGCCCAGGCCAATGCTCAGCAGAGAAAAGCCCTGTGAGCAGCCCCAGGGTGGCCGTGGGCAGGCTGGGGGCAAACAGCATGGCTGGGGCTCTGCAAGGTGCCTGGGGGAGATGGGAAGGAGCAGCAGAGCAGGGGCTGATCCATCCCCACTGCGCTGGACACCCCAGGGCAGCGTCCCAGAGCGTCCTCATGCACCTGCCAACAACATCCCCCCTCTGCAGCCCTGGCCTCTCCCCCAGCTCACACAGGTGCTGCATCCTTGCACACAGACACGGCAGCACTGGCTCAGGAGCCCCTGTTTGCACTGCCCAGAGCAGGCGTGAGCACCCCCATGGTGTTGGTGTGGGGAGATGAACCTGAGGGAGCACAAATGCCATCATCAGCCCCTGGGGCCAGGAAGGGCTGGGGGGCAGCAGGGAAACCACTCAGGTTTGTGGTGGCCTCTGAAGTCAGCCAGAAAGTTATTTCCCATGAACTCTGAGTTTCCTGTGCAACTTTAGATGTTGTTGCTCAGAGCCAGAGCTGCCTGGCAGCCACCCCCAAACTGCCCTCAGCATTTCCTTTGCTTCACCTTGGCTTTCTTTACTTTTCCTTGTACAAATTCCTTCATCTTGTCCATCCTTGTCTCCTCCCGGGCAAACAGCCCATCCCTGGTTGCCCTTTCCTCTCTGGCCCCACTCCCCATTTCAGTTCCTGAGTTCCCGGCACCATGGGAACGTCCCTTGGGGGGCAGGATCATCCTCCAAGTGCTTCAGGAATTGTCTGCAGCCTCCTACAGTGCCTGGTGCTGCTCCCTTGCCAGAGGCACCACAGGCCAGGGCAGCACATCTGGGCTGCTGTGTCTGGCTGTGGGGCTCCCTGTTCTGGGCAAGGAGGAGGAGCTGCAGAGGCTCTGCAGGACTGACAGGATGGGATTTGGGGCTGTGAGGAGAAGCTAAGGGACCTGGGCTGCTGGACCTTCTGAAGAGGATGCCCAAGGCTCATCCTGCAACTGCTGCAAGGGTGGTTTCATAGAATAACAGAATCAGCAAGTTTGGATAACACCTTGGAGATAATCAAAGCTAGCCTTTGCCCTGATACTGCCTTGTCTCACCAGAGCCTCCTCTTCTCCAGGATAAAGAACTGCAGCTCCCTCAGCTGGTCCTCACAGGACTTGTGTTCCAGACCCCTCAACAGCCTTGTTCTTCTCTGGACACACTCCAGCCTCTCCATGTCCTTTCTTAAACTGGGGGGCTCAGAACTGGACACAGCACTCAAGGTGCTGCCAAACCAGTGCCAAGCACAGGGGAAGAATCGCTGCCCTTGCCCTGATGGCCACACTGTTCCTGATCCAGGCCAGGTGCCATTGGCCTTCTTGGCCATGTGGGCACACTGCTGGCTCTTGTCCAGCCTGCTGTCCATCAGTCCCCACAGGTCCCTTTCTACCTGGCTTCTGTCCAGCCACTCTGTCCCCAGCCTGTCAGTTGTTTTTCCTATAGAAAAGGAGTCTCAAAAGAGACAAAGCAGTGTCAGGGCACAGTTTGGACTTGATGATGTCCAAGGTCTTTCCAACCTGCCTGATTCTGTGATTCTCTGAAACCACCCTTGCAGCAGTTGCAGGATGAGCCCTGGGGCTCCTCTCCAGAAGGTCCAGCAGCCCAGGTGCCTCAGCTTCTCCTCACAGCCCCAAAGCCCATCCTGTCAGTCCTGCAGAGCCTCTGCAGTGAAGGGGAAACCCTGGGCAACTGAATAGCAGAATCAATATGATTCTAGCACAAGCCGTTTATTGTTTACCTTAAACTCCATTTATGGATTCTAGCACTACTGTCCACAAGTACAGGTGTCTCTCAATTGGCTAAGCCACTTGTTCACACATCCTTCAGGACTCCTCATTGGTGAAGGGTCCATCATCGTGTTGCGTGTCCTCTAAATTTTGCGTTGTTTGTAAACAGTTTCTCAGGCTCTTGGTTCTTATTTTTAGTCCTGTTGTTATCTTGGTAGACGTGTGGAATTCCTGAGAACTCCGGGGCAAGGAGCCTCAAGCCCTGTCTTGTAATAAAAGATTTAATAAAAAAGGTGTATTCTATTGCCATCTGTGAACACCAGCTGGGGCAGGTTGTTTAACTCTTCCATGACCCATCCCTCATATCTCTGAGGGGGATCTTTTCTTAATGGGCCAGCTGTTAAAACCAAATGGGGCAGTGTTGTTGATCTTTTCCATGACCCATCCTCCCTCCAGGGAGATATCTTCTGTTAATGGGCCAGTGCCACTTTGGGAAGGGCTCTGGTGACCCAGGTTCCTGTGACCCATGCTGAGAAGTCACCTGTCCCTTTCTCTGCCCCTGGCAATGATGTGAGGTGGGACTGAAGGACATGAGGGTCTGGCCATGGTCCCATCATTGTATTTGAGCCCATCTCAGGTCATTTCTGGCTGGGCTCTGCCCCAGCCCACAGAGTGTGACCTCAGCCCTGACTCTGTCACAGCCACTGTGCCTGAGCCCTGCAAAGCCTAAAGGTCACTGTCATGGGTTAGCACTGTTTGGTTTTTAGTTAGGAAGGAATGTGAAGTATTACCCTGTCAGGACCCTAGAGATAGTTTTAGAAAGGACAAGGACCTATCAGAAGCTGGTTTGAGATATTGGCATCTGCTTTGGCCACTGAGCATGTTGAATGTGACTTTGGGCAGTACCCATATAAATCCTGGATTTGTTCAGGTCAGGCCCTTTTCCTCCTGCTCAGCTGAACAGGTAACATCGAGTGGGTCCTACTGCTCCCCACACCCCACCTCCCCCTTCGGGGGGAAGCTCGCCCGAGGCCCAGCCGGACTCCATCGGCTCCCGGGGGGAGGAGAGGTTGCAGCTTAACATCAACCACTTTGAAAAAACCTCCCCGGAGACCCCAGAGCAGGGAGGGATCTCCCCTGATAACAACCATGGGCCCGGTTTGGCCGAGGCTGCCCCGATTGTCACCGAGGGGTGGGCAGAGCTCTCCTCCCGCTCCCCTCCTCCGGTGTCTTCCAGATGGAGAAGAAAGAGTGGAGGGAGGAAACCAGGCTGATCTGAAATGGAGAGACTGCTGCCTGGAGCAGAAATCACATGGCCACTGCAGGCCTGGGCAGAGTTAACCCTGTCCTGGCAACATGGAGCTTCCAAGGCCTGACCCTTCCCTGAGAGAGAAAAGAAAGAGACAGAGGGGACGTAGGAAAGACACCACAGGGAGTCAGTGGAGCAGGAGTGAAAGAACTGATAAAGATTATTAGAAGAGGGATTGAGGATGTGGACATTTTTAACCAAACATTTCTGCTGTAAACTATGGAGAAATGGACTGTTTCTTGTAACATCTTAATGTTGTTTGGGGGAATGCTAGTTCTGGTCAAAGTTGGGGATTGATATGATTGAGATTTAAGTGGGAATCTTAAAGCCCCTCATTCCTGGAGTAAAAGGAGGTCTCTATTTCTTTTGAGATAGAAGCGATTTTAGAGTTAGAAGAGAATCCTTGTTTTATACTAGAAGCTTTCTTAAACAGTACCCCAGATACACTGAGAGGCCCCTGAGTAGCCAAGGGAAAGGCTGCTAATGGGTGGAGCAGCACAATCTGCAAAAACTCCAAGCTGTTGCAGATTTGTGACTTTGAGAGCCCCAGGACTGTTTGTCTTGTGGCCAATGTCTCCATAAGACTCGAGAGAGACTCCTCTCCCAAAGTGATAAAAGATTATGTTTAAATGGTGAAACTGAGTGAAAATCACAGGTTGTGTCTCTCTATGTTGTTTGTAAGAACGTTAACAGTTTGTAAGGAAACGGAAGAGTGTTTTGAAGTTCATTTTGGGGTTTTTTGGGTTTTTCCCCATCTTTTCTTTTCTTATCTTTTCCATTCTTTTAGTATGTGTTAAAAAAACTTTAGTTGTTAAGCTTGAGCCTGCTTTGTTTCTCCTGATCCTCTCCCACAAAAAGAGAGTAAACACTAAGACCGCAATACTAAATTTAGAAAAAAAATTGACAAATGTGTAGTCGCTACATTATTGTTTCTGCCCAGTTTTAACTAAAACCATTACACTTTCCTATGGAAAAGAAATGTCCTTCTTGTCCAGGTGCCCATGGCCACAATTGGGATTCCACCTCCAGCATTGCCTGTTGTGAGAGACTGAAGGAGATTGTTGGCTGGAAACATTTTGTGTGGGGGGAGGAAGGGGCAGGTCCAGCCTTGCCCTGCCCTGAAACCCCAGCACTGCCCTGCCCTGTAACCCCAATCCCCCCAGAGGCTCTATCCCAGCCCAGCAGTGTCTGCCAATCCCTGGCACACCAAAGGCAATGCTCCACAGCCACCTCTGCAGCCCCCAGCTCAGCTCCTGAGAGACCAAGTGACCCAAAATCCCTCCTGGGGGAAGGGCCCAGGAAGACCATGGGGTATTTATGGCTGACCACAAGGCAAGCACACATCTTGACCCCACCTCCTCTTGGAATTTCTATCTGAACACTGCTGGAATCCAGGAGTTGGTAGCTCTGTTGGTGTGTATGCATGTGTGTGCTTCTGTGTATCTTACCTGTCTTTTTTCCTGTGTCTTCCTCTTCTAATTCTCTCCCTTTCCAAACATTGAGTAACTTAAATTTGACAGGTTTAGACTTTGTGATATTCAATGGGCCAATTTATAATGCTCTCAGAATTGCTTTTTGTTGATTGAATATTGCATTAAACCTTTTGCCAAAGTTTCTATGATTTTCTGAAGTTGCCAGTAAAGTCTGTTTTGTTGTTTTGAGCTCCTGAGAATCTCTTGTTGCTATTTCTCCAGTGCATCAACTCAGAGTACTCAAACAATTGTAATTCCTTTGAAATGTTTAAGTGAGAGAATTGTTTGGGGGATGGGGGTCAGGTCTTGTCTGCCTGCTTGGCACAGCCCAGGCAGGGCTTTCACAGCCACATTGCACACTCCATTTCCCACCTGCACCTGCTGGTGCCTCTGAGTTCTGCTTGCCCAGCCCCAGGGACGCTCCCCTTGTCTGCCCATTGCCCACGGTCTCTGGGCAGGGATGGCCTCAGTGGGGGTGCTGACATCCTCAGACACTTGGAGGCTGCTGTTGGATTTGACTTCTCCTGAGGCTTGTTCAGCCTTCAGCTCCTCAGTTCAGGAATTCAGTGCCCCAAGGCTCAGTAACATTCAGAACACTTTAAAAGGCCAAGCCTCTGGGAATAATTTAAGTTTTCAAATCTTTTGTGGTTAACTTGACAGATTTCAGAGGTATATTCAAAGTGAATATATTATATTTAGAAAAGACAGTGAGAAAAGATTTTTAAGCCCTGTTTAGGTTTTATTTTTTCCTGTTAATACCTGGATATGTGCAATCTCAAACTGACACTGAATTTAAGTATCTCCTCATGCAGTTTGAATAGATATGAAAATCCAGACCCTTTATGTCTGACATTCAATCAGACTCTGTCCCTATCCCCATCCCATTTCCCCCATCCAAGGCCCAGGACTCAGAGCTGCCTTATGCAAATCTGAGCTCCCTCCACCCCAGGCTGGACCTGCAGGTTTCAGCTCCTGGGCTCCAGCTCCCACCTGCTTTCCCTGGAGAAGCTGCCTGAGACACAGAGGGATGTTCATTTATTGTCAGCCAATAAACCCAAGGGGAGGCACAGCTCCATCAAATGTAAAAGTCATTCTTCTCCCTGGCTCTGCCCTGCACCTGATCCCCACAGCCTGTCCTGTTTCCTTCATCCCTCCACTGCCAGGGACTTTCTGGGACAAGGGAGCATTGCTCTGGCTATGGAGGGAGGTTCAAGTGCAGTCATGTCTTTGAGAACTGGTTGCTTCCCAGTTCTCCACCCTCACTCTGGATTCTGGGCAACTGAATAGCAGAATCAATATGATTTTAGCAGAAGCCATTTATTTAAGTTAAACTCCAGTTATAGATTCTAGCACTACTGTCCACACGTACAGGTGTCTCTCAATTGGCTGAGCCACTTGTTCACGAGGCAGGCACACATCTTTCAGGACTCCTCATTGGTCAAGCATCCATCATCATGTTGTGTGTCCTCTAAGTTTTGTGTTGCTTTTAAACAGTTTCTCAGGCTCTTGGTTCTTATTTTTAGTCCTGTTGTTATCTCAGTAGCCTTGAGGAATTCCTGAGAGCTCCTGGGCAAGGAGCCTCAAGCCCTGTCTTGCAATGCAAGATTTAACAAAAAATGCATTCTATTACCATCTGTGAACACCATTTGGGGCAAGTTGTTTATCTCTTCCATCACCCATCCCTCATATCTCTGAGGGGGATCTTATCTTCATGGGCCAGCTGTTAAAACCAAATGGGGCAGTGTTCTTGATCTCCTCCATGACCCATCCTCCCTCCAGGGAGATATCTTCTATTAATGGGCCATTGAGTCTCAATGCATGACTGATAAAAATACATCATCCCATTGTGAGATGCTCCACCCAGAGGGAGGAGCCAAGCATTCCTACCTGGATATAATCTGAGATTTAAAGCACCCGGAGTAGCCTGCTTTCCACTGGATTCCCAGAGGAAGACTAGACCCATCTACACCACCACTGGACCTTCAGAGGAAAACTACACCCTTCTACAAGATCATTGCTTCAACAAAACCACATCTGTCACTCCAGGAGGACTGCAGCCACGATTTGAAGTTCTGAAAGCACCCTGACTACCCAGGTGCCAGGTTGTATTCTGTCTCTCCGTGTTTTGGGGTTTTTTTACTACTGCATTTTTAGTTTAGTTTTTGTACTAAAGAACTGTTATTCCTATTCCCGTATCTTTGTCTGAGAGACCTTTAGTTTCAAAATTGTAATTCAGAGAGATGGGGTTTATATTTTCCATTTCAAGGGAGGCTTCCCTAGCAGACACCTATCTTACTAAACCCAGGCAGGGAACCAGGCACAGATATTCTGGGAGAGGGAGTGTCCCTGAATTTCTGGGGTGGGATATTTGGAGAATGAAGGGCTCCAAAGATGAGGGGAAAATGCCCGTTTGGGTGACATTAGTGGTCCCAGGGGTGGCTGCTGGAAGAGGAAGCCTTGCGGAGCACAACCCTGTGTCCTCCAAGACCTCAAGGTGGGGAGCCCAGAGAGGGGGGAGCGTTGCGATTTGTGGGACCCTTAACAGCCTGGAGAGGGGTAGGCAGGGACTCCTTGGACCTCGTGCAAACTGAAGCAGAGAATAAGGGGTAAAGGGACCCGGGGAAACCAAAATCCCCCTGTATCCCTAAGTGGGGATATGGGATAGGGGGGAACCTTTCAGATTCCTGGGAGTCCCAGCAGCCCGAGGAGGGTAAAACTGAGTAGATGGGGGACCGCCAACACAAGCATGATCCTCAGCCGCTGGAGGTCAGAGGGGAACACCTGAACAAAGAGGAGAGACCAGGAATGGGGAACTCCTGGAAGGCATTTTCAGGGCTGAAACTTGGTGTTTAGGAGGTTTCTATGGGCGCCAGATGGCTGGTGACTTGCAGAAATGGACTTGAGCAAAGGGACATTCAAACTCAACATACTCATCCCTTGTTTTTCCCCAAACCAGGATTTCCCATTCCCAAACCTTGGCTGGATGGAGGAGGAGGCCGTGCAGAAGAGGAAGGTGCCCCAGGACATCCAGGCAGGTGAGGAGGAAGTCAGTGCCCCTTTCCCCCTCTCTCCTGCTCCATCTCCCAGCCCAGCATGGCCCCTGGCTGCAGGACAACCCTGCTGCCAAAGCCATCCTGCCGGGGATGCATTGAGGGAATCTCCTTCCCCTTCTTTGTGGCACGGAGGCAAATCCCATCCTGTCCTTGTCCTTCCTCCCGCAGACAAGGAGCTGAGGATGGAGACCAGGCAGAACCTTGTGGAAGAGGCCGTTCTGAGAGGCTCCACAGCACAGAAATACAATGGGGAGGAAAAGTCCCTGATATCCTACACGACAAGGGGCTCCAAACCCATCCCAGGGTGCACCGAGGAGGAAAGAACCACCTAGTTCCAGGAAGGTGGACAGAACTGCAGGCAGAGCTCAGAGCTGGTGGTCCATGAGCAGTTTCACAATGGAGAGACACCCAGCAAGTGCTTGGAGTATGGGAAGAGCTTTAACTGGAGCTTCCACGTGATGCAGCACCAGAGGATCCACGCCAGGGAATGGCCCTATGAGTGTCCTGAGTGTGGGAAGAGGTTTCACAGCAGCTCCACTCTCCTCAAGCACCAGCAGATTCACACAGAGGAGAGGCCCTTCCGCTGCCCCGACTGCAGGAAGGGCTTCAAGCGCAACTCCACGCTCATCACCCACCGGCGCATCCACACTGGGGAGAGGCCCTACGAGTGTGGGCAATGTGGGTTGAGCTTCAGCCACAGCTCCAGCCTGATCCACCACCGGCGCATCCACACTGGAGAAAGGCCCTACGAGTGTGGGGAATGTGGGTTGAGCTTCAGCCAGAGCCCCCACTTGATCTGCCACCGGCGCATCCACACTGGGGAGAGGCCCTATGAGTGTCCCCAGTGTGGGAAAAGATTCACTCAGTGCTCTGCCTTGACCAGACACCAACGGAGGCATCAGTAAGGGAAGCTCTAAAAGTGCCCTGACTGTGGGAAGACCTACTTTTACTGCTCCAACTCCATCCCCATACAAGGACCCACATTGGACAGAGCCCTGATGCCCAAAGCTAGAGTGATCTGCATTGGCAAGGCACTGGTCTGGTTGTCCCTTTGTTGGGTGCTTATAATACTCTTTTGATTCATCTTCACCCCTTAGACAAAATTGGGGTAAAAATCAAGAAAGTCATGAAAGGCATCAAAAGCCAAAAGTTTTACTAAGGTTTTGAAGGAATCCAGAATTCAGGGAGCTACCTGACTTGGGAGGATTTGGGGGTTTGGGGGGTATTTGGTGTAGCTGTCTCCATTTCCTGGCACTCAAAGACATGAGATGTGTTACGTCAAATCCACTCAATGCTTCTGAAAACTACTCAGTCCTACTCTAAAATTGCCCACTTCCACAGCCCCTCAGGGAATGATGGGGTTGGAAGGGGATTGGGTGAAGTGGGATGCAAATCAGGAGGGGTTAGGTGGGCATTGGGTGGGGCAGGATGGGTGGGATGGGGTTTGGAAGCATGAAATGGGAGAAATAGGGCTTGGGAAGGGGAACTTGATGTCCAGCAGGGGTGGGATGGGTTGGGGTTGAGGACTTGAGGTGGAGTCTGGAATGAGACACCAGATGTTTGGGTATCATCAGGGAAGGGGGAGCTCATTATTGGGTGAGGTTTTGGATATTCCAAGTTTCTGAAGAGATTTTGGGGTATCCTACATTTCTGAGGCGGGTTTGGGCCACTCCACAACTCTTTGGTGGTTTCCTGACAGCTGCTCCATGGACCCCCATTGTCAAGGGTGGTTGCCTTGGGCACAAGCTCAGAGCTTGTTCGGGGTTAAGTTTTCCTGTGGAATTTTCACCCCCCCATAAGTTGCTAGGAGACTAAATACTAATAGTTAAAGGGTGCTCAACCCAGTCAAAGGAAGTTGATCACTTAGTTTTGAGGGAGGAAAAAGGCTCCTGGGAGCGGAGGGTGGGGGGTTGTTTTTTTTTTTTTTTCTCTGGGCTCTTGTTTTTTTCCAGGAGGAGGATGGTCGAGCGACTGGTGCCTGCGTGGATTCCATGGTTAATGGAAATGTTCGGACCTGAGAATTCTATCATCTGTTGGAGCGCTCAGGAATTTGGAGTTTCTTCGCTGCCTTGCTGGATTTTGGGTCAGCCCGGGTCCAGCCGTTGTGGGTTCTCCAGCACTGCCCACTTTGCCTGCCAGGACACCCCCCTGCCTGCTGGGGACAATCCACCACTTCCAGCCATCAGCCCGGAGTTTCCACTGTTTGCCCCTCGGGGTTCTTGGTTCTGTTTACTATTATATAATTGCTGTTGTTGTTTGTCTGTCCTGTTATAGTTACTAGTAAAGGACTGTTATTCTTTTCCCCATAGCTCTGACAGAAAAGTTTTTTTTTTTAATCTTCCAAATTATAGTAACACGGAGGGAAGGATTTTAATTTCTCATTCCTAGAGAGGCCTGCCTCTCCATAGCAGACACCTGTCTTTTCAAAGCAAGACAGAATTTGGTGCCCAATGTGGAGCACGAGGGCCTTGAGAGAAAAAGGAATAACAGTTCTTAAGTGCCTACATTGTTATGTACTGGATATCATGTGGTCTGGCTTACCCTGTTTCAGGTGGCATGTGGTGGTGGCCGTATTCCTCCGATTTGCAGGCCCTTTTCTAAACATGGGCCCTGTAACTAAGGCTACTGTGGCTGTCATCCAGTTTGCTAGATGGGTCAACAAGGTGAGGAATTTGTGGATTTTTAATTTCCTCTGGAAGGCAGGCACATGGATTCAGGGCTATCATACACTAACTGTGTGTTTCTGGGGTTACTTTATCAACGGTACCTACTGTGAAGAAATGACACCGGGGGAAATTTTTTCACAACCCTTCACCCAGCTCTTTAGGCCTACCCCACCAGTCTTTGAAGGGTTCAAATCTCTGAATGATAATGACATCATACAGTGGCTGGTGTTGCTGGTATGCCTGTTCTGTTTAGCATTTAGAGATAAGGGGATACTGACCTGGATAACCACCCTGATACCTCCCCTAGATTGTAAGGATAGTGCCCCACAGCCTAAGCCTGTCCCACAGCCTGACACTGCCCCACAGCCTGACCCTACCCCACAGCCTGCCTCAGGAATAAACCACCCCGATTTGGTGAAAGAGATAGGTGAGATGCTGAGGGAGTACCTTTCCCCTGTAGTAGCCTCATTAGCCCCAGCTGCTGGGAAACCCTCCCCCTGCCCCGACAAAGGAGAGTCTGATGGTGCAGCAGCGGAACCCACAGACGTTACAACCGTCCAGGTTCCAGCTGAACCACAGGGGCAGCCACAGCCAGCAGCAGTGGCCCCTGTGGAAACAAAGAAGTATAAGGTGAAATCAGAGCACCCAGGCAACAAGGATAAGAAAGGAGGGCCCTCACAACCTGCGGAGGAATCAGAGGTTGAGATCATCACTGAGTCCCTGACATATGAAAGTCTCCGTAATCTGCAAAAAGATCTTGCATGGCGGGGACGTGAGGTTTATACAGCCTGGTTAGTTTGGGTCTGGGACCTTATAGGTAGAGGCGTGCAACTAGATAGTAGTGAGGCAAGGAATTTGGGACCCTTGCCCCAGGACTCAGGTGTGAATCAGGTATTCGTAAGGGAGCCACGGCCCCTTTCCCTTTGGGAGCGGCTTTTAATGAGTGTAATGGAGAGGTTTGTCCACAGAGACAGAATGCAGGAGCACCATCATAAAATGCGCTGGAAGACCCTTGAGGAAGGGATCCAACAGCTGAGAGAAGTGGCGGTATTGGAGGTACTCTTTGGGAGGGGTGGACAGCATGATAATGATCCCGACAAAGTCAGGTGCACAGGGCAAATGCTGTGGAATCTGGCAACTCTAGGACCATCTCAATACGCCACATTCATTGCAGGATTTAATCCTGATAACAACCGAGAGACAGTGGGTTCTTTAGCCAACAGGCTTAGAAATTATGAGAGTATGATCAGTGGCCCAATGCAGGCTCAGGTCTCTGCTGAGGCTAAGGAACTCAGGGAGAAGATGGAGGAGGTGACAGAGGAGATAAGGGAGGTGAGGGAGGAGATGAGGAGGGACAGTTCCCATGTGGCCCCGGTGCGAGTTACAGGCCCCAGAGTCAGAGCTCAATGGCCCCCAGCTAGAGAGAGAGGGTACATACACCCCACGAGCTGACCTGTGTTTTTTTCTGAGTGACCATGGGGA
>JANEHK010001585.1:0-12212 GCA_025960845.1 Tachycineta bicolor | reverse complement strand
CAAGCAGTTTCCTGAAGCTCACATCTATCATTATATGGACGACATTTTGGTGGCTGCGCCCACCCAGGATGAGCTGCTGAGGATACAGCCTCAGTTGTTGAATGCTTTGCATTCACATGGACTGCAGGTAGCTCCAGAAAAGGTACAACAACAACCTCCCTGGAAATATTTGGGGGTCAAAATTCTGGAACGGACAATCCGTCGCCAGGAGGTGCAATTTGTGCAATCGGTGAAGACACTGAGTGATGCTCAGAAGCTGGTAGGTGTTATCACTTGGTTACGTCCTTACTTGGGACTGACCACAGCACAACTGTCTCCCTTGTTTGAATTGTTGAAAGGGGACACTGATTTAAAGTCACCTCGTGAATTAACCCCTGAGGCATGAAAAGTACTGGAGGAGGTTCAGCAAGCTGTTTCGGCTTGCCAGGTTTACCTCATTGAGCCTTCCATTGATGTCACTGTGTTCATTACCACTCCTGAGTTACATCCTACAGGTATCATCGGCCAATGGAATGATGATTGGACTGATCATCTGCACATCTTGGAATGGGTCTTCCTGCCTCATCAGCCGCATAAGATGGCGACGGCGCTGTTTGAATTGATTGCGCACTTGATAATCAAGTGCCGGCAAGGCTCTTTGCAATTGATGGGTGCAGATCCCTCAAAGATCATACTCCCGGTTCAGAGGGAGGAATTTGATTGGAGCTATGCAAACAATGTTTCGCTGCAAAGTGCTCTTGAGGGTTTTTCAGGGCAGATCACTTATCATCTGCCTAGCCACAAGCTATTGCAAGTGGCCAAAAATACTCAATTTTCTCTACAACCCAAAAATAGCCAAGAGCCAGTGCAAGGTCCCACTGTCTTCACTGATGGGTCGGGCAAAACAGGAAAAGCCATTGTTACCTGGCAGGATGGATCTGAGTGGCAGGTTTTGGGAAGCCATGAGTATGGGTCAGCCCAACTGGTTGAACTAAAGGCTGCTGTCATGGCATTAGAGAAATTTTCCCAGGAACCTTTCAATTTGATCACGGACTCCGCCTATGTTGCTGACATCGCACAGCGATCAGGTTGTTCATTGTTGAAGGAGGTCAGTAACCCTGCCTTGTTTAATTTACTGAAGGCCCTGTGGTGTGCAATTCAGGCCAGAGTTCATCCATATTATGTTCTGCATGTACGGAGTCATACTAATTTGCCAGGATTTGTAGCGGAAGGTAACGCAAGGGCTGACAAGTTGGCTAACCCAGCGTGGGTAGCCCCTCAGCCTGACATGCTCACGCAGGCCAAGGCATCGCATGGGTTTTTCTACCAAAATGCGCATACGCTGCAGAAGCAGTTCCAACTGACGGGCACTGAGGCTCATGAAATTGTTGAGTCGTGTGACGACTGTCATGCCCTTGGTGCGCCATTGCCGGCAGGGGTTAACCCCAGAGGCCTTAAAGCCTTGGAGCTTTGGCAGACCGATGTTACCCAGGTCACCGAGTTCGGCCGGCTCAAGTATGTGCATGTCACGGTGGACACGTTCTCCTCTGCGATGTGGGCTTCTGCTCACACAGGAGAGAAAGCCCAAGATGTCATTGCCCACTGGAGGCAGGCCTTTGCTGTTCTTGGCATACCTTCTGTTGTGAAGACCGACAATGGTCCTGCTTATGCCTCGCAGCAGGTACGGCAGTTCCTACAGTCATGGGGTGTGTCACATAACTTTGGCATCCCTCATTCTCCGATGGGACAGGCGATTGTAGAACGCAATCATGGTACACTCAAGCGTGTTCTTCAGAAGCAGAAACGGGGAATGCAGGGTGAAACCCCACACAGTCGGTTGACAAAGGCTTTGTACACCATCAATCACCTTATGGTGCTGCAGAACTCAAATGATCCTGTCATTTTGAACCATCATCTCTCGTTGCAGGCTTCGGACGGTGAGCAACAGCCTCGAGCGAAGGTACTGTTCCGAAATTTTGTCACCAGGCAATGGGAAGGACCCTATGACCTAATCACTATGGGGCGAGGGTATGTGTGTCTGTCCACGGACAGTGGGACACGCTGGCTACCTTCAAAGTGTGTCCGTCCTGACCTGCGACCACAGAGGCAGAATTCGGCCGACAGGCAAGGTGGAAGCCGTGATCAACTTGAAAGTCACCAAGTGGATGAATCCTCGAGTGATCACTCTGATGATTCCTCCACAGACAGTGATTGAATTTGTATATATTCCCTTTGTAAATTTGTTCATTTTTCTTTTTCTGATTTATCTTTTTTTTAAAGTTAAAAGGGTGCATGTTACCCTGGTTTTTCTGAGTTTTTAAAGCCTTTTGAAATGGAGTCAGATCTTTTAGCTACTGTCGAACATTAGAGCAGTTTTCTATCTTTCCCCACAGATGTAACATAAACAATTCCTTTGTTTTTCATTCTCTGTCCTTTGTTTGCATATTTCTAACCTGAAAACAATTGTAACTGACAATTGGTCTGGCCACTGAGGCTGAGGGGTGGAAACCCCAAAAAGCCAATCTTCTGCTAGACCCAGAAATGTATAAAAAGTAAAAAATAAACAAAGGGGGTCTCTTCTCTCCGCTCTCTCAGCTGTGAGCTGGATCGGAAGGACCTCTGCGAAAATCTCTTGTCTGCGTGTGACTGCTTTGTGTGTCTCGGTGACAAGTGCATGATCTGGTCACTGAATATAAACTGCATTTAGAAGTAAAGGACAACATTGAAATATCCAAAACAGGGCTGTGCTTACTGAGTCTTGTGACAGGTATCCAACTCTGCTTTTATTTGAACATCTCCCTAGAAAAGATAATTTATGCAAATAATATTTTACAAATGCTTAGGGAAATGCCATAAAGAACGAAATCCATAGAATTCATTATCCCTACTAGAGGGATTATGTAGAGTACAAAATCCAGCCGTTATTTTGCACTTTATAACTACAAATAAAGCACACATCCATATTTGTGATAAGAAACTGGGAGGTGAAGTGCTGTCTAACTACTTGTTTTAGAAGCAGTATCACAGAATAAAATTTGGACAAGATTCTACTTACTTAAATTTAGTGTTCCGAATCCCAATTGTCTTCAAGGACAATATTTCAAACTTCTGATCAGTTTTCTGATATTCTTGCTTAGTTTGGTCTATTTTTTTTTTTTTTTTTTTTCTTTTCCCCTTAAAGGAAAGGATGACTTAGACTCAACGAAAAATTTAATAAAATAAAAAAAACCATGTTTAGTGCATGCAGCAGCATTTTTCAGACTCAGTGGACTATGGACAATGAAACTGAAAGCTGATGTCAAGTTAGAGTAAGTTTAATTTGATAACACAGTCAGAAGCACTTCACTACAAAAAGTTACGACTTTCATCATGTCTATGAATAGGTAACCTACTGAATTTACAAATAGAATGTTAATGGCATTAGCATTAAGTCCTAATTAAACAATGAAGGAATATGCATTACAATCTGCCAGCAAAATATGCATAATCAGAAAAAGATTTCATAAAATAAGGATAATTTGGTTATTTTTATAAAGCAGTAAACAAAGAGTTTGTGCTGATTGGTGAAACCTCACTTGAGAAACACGTGAAATGTCAGGGATGGAATGAGGGACTTGAATAATAAAACATCTGCTATCCCAGTCACATTACAAGAGTTACACTGGATTTTTTCCTCACATAATTTGTCCCTCTACTCAAATATTCCTGCTATCCATTTGTAGTTATCATTACCACTGTTCATTTTCTTTCTCAAATACATTTATATTTCACTGACCTCCTAAAAGGCTTCAGAAAATACCTGTCACTATTTTACACCTTTTTACTACAGCATTAAAGGGAAATGACTCAACCACGTTCAGTGAGGAAAGCAGTGCCAGAGCCAAAACAATATATCCATTTTTTTTGTGGAGTCCCAAGTGAACCCATAATCCACTGGTGACGTTATTCCTTACATGAGTCCTGCTCTGTCCCTCCTCATGACACTTGTGCACATGTTTTCAGACCTGTGCATGCCAAGTGATCCCTCAGCAGACAGGAATATCCTCACAATGCAATTGAGAGGGCTGCTGGCTTTTACCATGCTCATATTGTCACTCTGTAATCAGACTGAGAGTCTGGCAAGGAACCAAACGTTGCCTGACTTAAAACTTCCATAGAAAAAAAAATACATCATGTACAAATGTCACCAAAATAAGAGGGTGGCTTTTTTTTCTTTCATTTTACAGTGGCTTTCTTAAAATTAGATATTTTTTTTGTATTTTTCATAAAGCCATTTTTTCTTTCTTAAAAATGTCTGATGTGATTTTAAAAATTGTGCATTCATTATTATGTTTTATTTTAGCATCCAAATATGGAGTAGGGAAATACCCCATGAGTTAAGTTAATAAGTTGCTGTAAAAATCCCATAGTGGATTCTCCCTGGATAATCTATGGTCTAAAAATGATTCATTGAAGGTATGTAGCTGGGGCTTACACAAATTTTTGCACAAGAAAAAAAGGCTGAATTCACTGGATAATTTATTCACAACAAAGGAATCAACCATGACTTGCAGTGACTTTCACGCTAGGGAGAAGTTCCCAGAGCAGGGAACTGTTTGGTTGCATTGGGCTGACAACTGGTCTCTCATCGTGATTAAATGGTTTTCCCTTGGGTGAGCTCCAGAAATACGCTGGGTTTGAGGCAGAATAGATGCAGAATTCCACATTAGCCATTACTGAGTTTCTTATGTACAGTCTGGAGGGTTTGGATCTGGGATTTTAAAAATTTTGTTTTTTCAGAGAAGACTCTTGTATCCTTTCTCAGACTCAAATTTCCAGTGATAAAGAACTTGTTCCTCACTCTAGACATCCAGCTCAGGTACAATTACCAGCTCAGCAGCAAAACCCAAACTGGTTTTATGGTGTGAACTGGTTTTGAGGTGCTGGTGAGCTGTAGTCTGGTACAGCATTACCCAGATGTTTTATCATTGCTGACCTCAGCTCTAGGATTGAGCCAACAACTGCTCCCAACAGAGCAGCATTTCCTAAACCAGCTTCATGCTCACCCCAAAAGGAGTGAGACAGAGCTCATGAGAGCTTTCTGAAGCTGGAGCAGCACAAAAGCACCTCTGAAAGCCAAAGGTGCATTTGTTTGCCACCAGCTGCTATCACGCCAGCAGAGAAGCCTGCACTGTTTCAGAGGGCAGATGGAAGGTCCATAGGCTTGGCCTGCCCCACTTCCTGAAGTCTTAACCCTACAGAATGTAGGAACAGCACTAAGGCCTTCTCCAGAGACCCAAATATTCAATGAATTATGGGGTGGCACTTCAGAAGGAAGTATGAGACCCTGAAAATCTCCATCTAAAAATGTGGGTGTTCTGAGACTTCCTCAATTGTTTAGTCAAATCCATCTGTGTCTAATACACATCCAGGTTGATACTTTTCATCTCTTTTGTCATTGTATGCAAGTAGTGTAAAGTAAATTGTCTATTGGAGTTGTGACAGGAAGAGTATTTTCTATTAAGGTCCCTTCTGATCAGAACTCCCATGCAGTCAACAACTGCATCTTCCTGATACTTCACTGTCAACTTTATAAATCTCAGATGTCAGTGAGCTTTACAACATTCCTGCTGGGCTCCCCAGCCAGATTTTGAAGAACCACTCTTACAAACAGGAACTGGTAGCCTGTAAATAAACATAATGGTGGAATTGCTAATAAGCTCTATTTCCACCACAAGTTGTTTTGTTGCTGGAGATGAGGCTGACAACGTGAATTCCACATGGCTGACCATTTCATTCCTCTCACCTCTGCAGCTCAAAGAGTCCTTCTATGGCAACTTTTGATCACATTAAAAAAGTTCTTGAAATCATACGCCTAAGCTAAGATTTCCATCTGATCATTGCAGCAAGCTTACTATTAAATTGGATTGCAATAAATTAATGTTTTATATCAGTGTCTCAAACTTCCAGTATCACAACCACTTCTACATCTTACCACAGATACTTAGCATTATTGCTTACCCAAGGAATGTAGGCAATTGCTCTGCCACCACAACTCCCCCACATATTTTTTGACAATTCTGGCAACACAGGTAATTCTAACTTTTGGACATTCTATAGTGGTTGGTTTCTGCAAAAGTTTAAGTGATAAACTGTCATGAATTAATAATTTTGTCATATAATACTCATATATACACCCATTAGAGAAAAATTATTAGGAATTGCAGGCACACAGACCAACTGTTTCAAGATGTGATCTCAGCAAATTGTTCCCCTTGCTGGAAAATCAGCAACTGCATTAATGGCAGGTACAAAATCCTCAGAAATAATTTAAAAAGGAACATGAACAGAAAACAACCCACCAGAATCTGCAGAACTTAATGATAATTAATGGCTGAAGAGAGCACTCACTATGGCAGAAAAGCCAGGAGAGATCTCTGGAGCAGTTTAGGGTAGTTGTAGTTCCACACCAGACGTTTCACATCCAAGGCATGACTTGCTACTGATATAAAATCACCAGATAAGTAAAACCCAAAAATGCACTGCAGAGATTATATAAAATATCTACAGAAGCAACTGAGTGAATGACTGTCTTGGTTTGAAAGACAGTTATGTGCTAGGGAGAGCCAGGGCCTCTCTAGGAATGGGGAATTCCAATCCCTTCCCTCCAAGTTATTATAATTTAGAAGATTAAAGAGGCTTTTCAGTCAGAGCTAAGGGGAAAGGAATAACAGTGCTTTACTAGTAAATATAACAGGACAAACAAACAACAACAACTACAGCAATAATAATAATAATAATAATAAACAGAACCAAGAACCCCGAGGGGCTTTGTCTCACAAGCCCCGGGCAGTCTGATCTCTTGGGACCCTGTGTTGTAACGCATTAATTTGGTTTATATTGTGGTATTTCTTTATTGAAACCCAGACAACCACCGATGGCAAAAGGAAAGAGCCTGCTCTCTCACCGGGGGGATATCACGGCTTTATTCTGGAGTCCTGCCCTGACTCTGGAGCTCTTTCCCCGTGGCTCACCAGTTCCAGAGAGAGCCTGCCCCCGCCTCTCCCGGGGCTTTTTCCCAGGGGGTAGGGCCCAGAGGCAGGGACAAGCCACTACCCAATCAGGGATAAGGTGGGAGTGGAACAGAGTTGGGTTACATTCCAGTGTGGGGGATGGGCGCGGCTGGTCAGGGACAAACCACGTGATAACAGTTTCCAAGGGGAACAGGGGATACAATAGAAAAACATTACAAATCCCAATATAAAAATGAAACACAATATAAACCAAATTAATGCGTTACAACAACCCCAAGAGCACCAAGTCGAAATGGTGGGACGCTCCGGGGCTGAGGACCGGAAACAGTGGGTTGTCCCCAGCAGGCAGGGGGGTGTCCCGGCAGGCAAAGTGAGCAGTGCTGAAGAAGCTGCGATTGCTGGACAGGGGCTGACCCAGCTCCAGCAGAGCAGGCAAGGAGCTCTGAATTCCTGGGCGCTCCAGCAGATTATAGAATTCCCAGGACCGGACCCTCCGTTAGCAGTGGACTCCTCACACAGCCAGCAGTTGCCCAACCATCCTCTCTGAAACCAAGAGCAGAAGAAACCACCCTCAGCTCCCGGAGCCCCCGAGCCTTTCCCTCCCCCCCAAACTAAGTGATCTACCGCCCTCTCCACTTCTTTTGTGTGGGTCAAGTACCCTTTAAGCATCAGTATTTAGTCTCTTAGCAACTTATGGGGGGGGAAAAGTTCTATAAGGAAAGAATAAAAACCAAAACTAAGCTTAACCCCCAACAATGACACCATACACAGTACAGAATGAATAAACTTATCCACAGATAAAATACATTCTCATTTGTACTGCCAAGGTATTGAAGCACATATATGAGTGTTGAGGAAATTTATTTTCTCCTTTCTCCAGAAGAGACTATGGATTGTAAGTGACCCAGTCTCTTATTGTGTGAAAACAGTACATTAATACTTCTGACTTGTCATTAATCAATATATCACTAGCAAATTATTCTTGAAATTAAGCTGTTGCAACTCACACTGCTGAAGCAAAAAGATTGAGAGGGGTGAGAGAGGGGGCTAAAATAAAATGAGATCCAGTCCAAGGAACTGTGCAACCTGCTCAGTATGGAATGGGAAATCGCATTTCCCAGCTACACAAAAAGAATCATTGGGAGAAATCAGACAATTCAATCTATGGAAAATATAAAATACAATGTAAAAGAGAAGATACTGAAAAGTCCTCCAGAGCATTCCAGTGAAACAGCACATGCTCCAGCACATTTCCACACAGGAGCTGGCAGTGCCTGGATGCTTCTGAATCAGCAAGTCTAATATGCAGATATTTTGCTTCAGGGGTCAATTTTCCCATTGATGCAAGGAGGATTTCCACATGCAAGTCCCATTAACATTAATAGGCGTTGCCCACATAAATCCCCCTGCAATGATGGGAGAAAAGACCTCATAGTCTGCAAGGATCCAAGTTCTAATGATTACCTGTCAAATGGCCCTAAGCATCATCATCACCAGAAAAAGCAAACAAAGCAGCTTCCTGGCTGAAAATGCCTCCAAAGGAGCAGTAACCACCTGCAGTCCTACTAAGACATTAAATTTGAAGAATTAGGGATTTTAGGAAAGTTAAGATAATAAGTTGCTGAATTAGCTGAAGTAGATAGGTAAGCTTTGTTCACAGTTAACAGAAGCCGGATCTTAGATAAGATGTCCCGGATTTAGTAACTCATTGCTTGTCAGCTTTATGTTTATGTAGCTGTGCTTGTAATGAAAAACAAAATGTGGTAAATAGGGCATAAGATAGCTGCAGATTTCCTGCTTAAAGGACCCATTGAACACAGGAAACTATAAGTTCTACCAAGGATTCATTTGTCACGAATGCATTGAAAAGGTAGAAAGGTCAGGATGAGGAAGACTCATCTTACTTCCTCATTTTGGGTGACCCCTCCCCAGAATAGACCCCCGACTCATTTTAAGAAACAAAGTATGCATGCTTAATAGCCTTTTTGCCAATTAGCATATGAAGCGAGGAATGGGAGGTGACAGGGGTATGAATATGTATTTGTATTTTGGGTATTCAACACTTTCGTAAATAAAAGGCTTTGTAATTATCTGTGAATTTCGCAGTGGGAATTAGGGAAATATCCCGCGTGCTGCCCGGCCGTAATAAACATACACTATCTAACTTTAAACTGTTAGAGAGTTTTTGTCCGTCACAGTTGGGTATCGATACTAGATCAATACCCATATTTCTTTAATAAGTCATTTTGGCGAGCCAGGCAGAAGACTGCTCTCTCTGGCCATGGGGCCAGCGGGGTCCAGGACCCCTCAGGGCGTCCACTCAGAATTTTCTGGGAAGAGGGCTCCTGCGGTCCTGCTGACTACCCGGGGAAAGACCAGAACCTGCTGGAACTATGGACAAAAGGTATGTTTATACTTGAAAATAGGTACCTTTTTGGTATAGGCGGTTGGTAAGACACAAGAGACGTCTCGTGCACAACATACGCCTCTTGGGTTTGTTTGTAAAAGTTGTGACAGCTCTGCGGAGCCTGGTGTCAGTGGCTGGTAGTCCGTGTCCTGTAGTGGGGACAGCGGCAGCTGTTTTTTGTTGTGTCAGCTTGCAGTTTAAAGATGACTTGGTAATCCATGTCCCGTGAGAGGACAGCAGCAGCGGCAGTAAAATAACCGATTTTGTTGTTGTATATTAGGAGCAGTGGTGGCTCCGGTTTCAGTTTGTGGTTTAAAGGTACCTTGACAATCCATAATCCGAGTGGCTAGCCCGTTCTGGGACGCGAAGGGTCCCGTTGTGGGTCGCAGAAAATCCCGATTGCGGCCCCGCGCACACCGGGTGTGTGTAGTGTGAACGGATCCGTGTTTTGTGGTCTCGTGATTTAGTGTGTTTGTGTCTTCAGGTGTGGAAGAATTATTGGTGCACCGTATGTATCGTGGTCTGTGACAGTTTGTGTTGTAAGCGTTTTGATTTGGGCTTATTTTGGAGTGAGTTAGTAACCTGTGTAAGTGTTTTTAGGAGTTTTGCAAGCTTGAAGTTGTAAAAGCCTTTTGAATTCCCCGCCTGATCAGCGGAGGGATCCCTCTGTTTGAGAGAGCGGAAGGATTTAAAGTGTTTGTATTGTATCCAAATTGTGTGCTGGAGGGGAATTAGACTGTGTGTGAGCTTGGACAGCGTGTGCTCTTGGCGACAAGATTTTGCTGATGTTTTGTTAGGTGTAAAAAGCATTTGTGTAAGTTTAAATTGTTTAATTTTTGAGCTAAAAGGAGAGAGCGGAGTAAGGAGGTTTGAAACCTGAGCCAGCCCCAGCAATCGTGGGGGGAGTGATTTGTTTCCCTGGTAACCGCAGGGGAATCCAGGCTCTGCAGCCTCGGGCCGCGTCTCTAAACTCCCTGTAAAACCCTAAGAAATTTTTTGGCCAGTGAGTGTTTTAGTTAAAAAAAAAAAAAAGTTTTTGCTTGTTTGTGAGGCTTGCAGTTGCTAGAGCGTGTGGTAATATTTTAAAGTCCTGGTGGTGTAGTCCCTAACCACAGAGGAGTGGAGAGGCAGCGTGAGATCAGGGTTACCTCCCCACCTCCTTCTCACGGAGGGATTTGTGTGTGGTGTCCCGGCCAAAATCCCTAGGATTTTTCGGCGAGACCTTGTTGAAACTTCTGGTGGAGTGTGTTTGGGGTCGTGAGGGTCCCCTGGCTATTTTCTTTGTGAGCCTAAAACGGTTGATGTTTGGAGTTGGGTCTCTCTGAGAAAAAGTTTTGTGTGCAGAAAGCAGAGAGCCCAGAAGCTATGCCCATAGCTAGCAGAAATAGCCGAGAAATTTTTGGTGCTGAAATATGATTAAGCAGAATTCACCTGATTGGGCAGATCTGCAACTGCTACTTGATGCCTTAACAGAAACTGAGAAGCAATTAGTTTTGAAAGTGGCTGGGGATCTGGCTGAGGATGATTGTAGGACAACACAGGAGGATGTTTAAGATCTATTTCCCCTTCAAGACCCAGGTTGGGATCCTTATGATGATGAGGGGTTAGGATGGTTAAAGATACCAAGAACTGATAGTAAAAGGGCTAGAAAGAGCAATCCTCAAAACCATAAACTAGTCAGCCTTATATGACAGGACCCCCTCTCAAACACCTTCTGAATTTCTAGATCACCTGCGAGACACAATGCACCGAGACACCACCCTGGATCCTGGATCTGATGAAGGAATGCAGAAATTAATAAATTTATTTTTAGGACAATCCACAGGAGATATCAGGCGGAAACTCCAGAAGATCCGGGGTCCAAACAGCTGGAATTTAGAAACTTAACTAAGTAAAGCATAAAATGTTTTTAGTAACCAGAAAGGATATAAACATGGGATGAAGAAATTAGTAGCAGTAGTAAAAGAAGGAGAAAAAGGAAAACATGGACAAGGTCCACCGAAACAAGGACCACCCCGACTGGGAAAAGATCAATGTGCATTTTGCAAGAAATTTGGTCACTGGAAAAACCAGTGCCCAGAATTAAGAAAGGGTGATGAACATAAAAAAGATGATCAGAAAAAGGAAAAAGTAGTTGCTCATGTAAAGGAGGACTGAGGGGGACCGGAGGGCCCTCCCCTAGGGGACCCTCTGATTATAGTCAAACTGGAGAACAAAGAAAAAGAAGTGACATTTTTGATAGACACAGGGGCAACATTTTCAGTGTTAAATAAGGCCCTAATACCTGTAACCAATGACTATGTTATGGTAAAGGGGGCAACTGGCCAATCTGAAAGAGCTTATTTTTGCAAACCATTGAAGTATAAATTGGGAAAACAGTGGGGCATCCATCGATTTTTATACATGCCTAATGCTCCATCTGCACTTTTGGGCAGAGATTTGCTAGACCAGTTGGAAGCAAGAATAATATTCAAAAATGGGGAAATTAGTTTGGAGGTAAAGGATCAACAATATGTAGAAATGTTAAGCTTAATGCTAATAACCAAAGAAATTGAAGTGGCAAGTGAAAAGGAAAATTTTAGGAAAATAATGGATCAAGTATTTCCAGGAGTATGGGCCTCCAATATACCAGGAAGAGCAAAGAATGCACTACCAGTGCAAATCAGGCTTAAAGAAGGAGGACAGCCAGTAAGGGTTAAACAATACCACCTAAAGAAGGAAGATATAAAAGGGGTTTGTCGCCAAGACACACAAAGTAATCACGCACAGACAAGTATCTTTGCCAGGCAGAGGTTTCTCCGATTCCAGCCCTC